>CAMOHE010055116.1:12612-75884 GCA_946598075.1 Artocarpus hirsutus
TAAGTTAAAGGAGGCAATTCTTTGTGTTTTACATTGGAGGGTGTTCTTTTTTTCACTCTATCATTTCGTTGGACTTATTGCATACTTGTAAATAAGACACCAGGAGCCAACAAATAGGTTCATCTTGTTAAACCCTTTGTTTAAAAGTATTAATGCTTAAAATTTTGTTTTAAATTATAATGTTCAGAACCGTTTAATGTTATACATGGGGGAGATATGAGACATGTGAACCTGAAAAAGCCTCTTGCTCAGGACTTTTAGTTTTTTCCTTGGGAAATTTAATGTTGACGTATTTTTCATGTGTCATGTATTAATTTGTTCTTTGTGTTAATTCTTTTCTGCAGAAGGCGCCATAAATCAGATTGTTTATGTGCTATATTTGTTCTCAAGCACCGTAGAAGGGAGCGTGAGTAGAACGCTGGAATTGCTAAAAGCCAGATTGAAGGTGATGATAATAATCCTCCTCAAGAGTTGAAACAGGTAGGACTGAAGTTATTGGCCTAGAACAGCGCTTGAGTTTTGATTGTTAATTTTTGTTGTGAATCCTTGCTGTCAGATCCATGAAATTGAAGAGATTTGGGGAACTAGTGTCATCCTTTTTAGATCACAAATGTCATATTTGTTTCAAGTCATTCTGAGTGTTTTTGCTGTTTCTTCCATTTTCAATCCAGAATAGACTAAACGTACAATCTTAAAATTTGTCCACAGCAACAACAAATATATTGTATTTTCTGCATGAAGTTCCCATATCAATTTTCTGACATGAAAAATAGAGTGGGATTCTTTCGTATCCACTTTGTTGGATTTACTTTGTTTTTTGTATCATTGTTTTGTTATTGCTGTTCCTGGCCTCCAAGATTATAGCTTAACTCTCTGTCTCTCTCTCCCTCTATCTATCTGTCTTCCCCTCTACTCTTAAAGGAATCCTTGACTGCAGAGAGCCCTTCTGGTTATAATTCATCTTCAAATATGGACGAATCTTCAGTTGACCCCAAATGTGGCAGATGCTGAAGTGGAACAAAGCAAAGAAGTGAAGATGGGAGAATTCAAGCAGCATTCTCGCCCTTTAGCAGATAAGGAAGAAGAGGAAGAGCAAGAGGACGTAGAGGATGGGGATGACACAGATCAAAGGAATGAAGTTGAGATGAAAGATGAAGGCAATGAGGAAAGACCAGAGCAGTTTGACAAGTCAACGGAGGACACAAATAAACAGTCTCTACAACCACTAGCAGAGAAATCAAGCGATGGAGTCCAATCTTCTAGTCACAAAGAAGATACAGTAGTACAAAATGAGGATGGGGCAGTTCAAGGACAGAAGCAAAAGGTTTTTCTTACTTTTCTATTTGGCTCATCGACCATTATATACACATATTGCATATACAAGAGTTAGACTTGTGTTCGCTAGGTATTCTATTTATAATAGTGTCCCACTAACAATAATATTACTGACCAAAAACTTGGAAAGCTTCATGCTACTTGCTGGATCATGGAACAATTACTTAGAAGTACATTTTGTGCAACAACCCTTCCTATATGATAGAAAAGGATCCCATGATCCATGATCCTGAACGAATCTTACCTGGGATAAATCCCAAGTTTATCTATGGAAAACAAATCTAATTATATTAGTGCCTATACTTGATTTCTTCTGTGTAATACCGAGTGATAGAGCCTCATTGGTAATTGTTAGGCTTCTTGCATTAAAAATTCTTTGTTTAATTCTTTCCATCAAAGATTATACATTTACATTTTAGTTTTAGACGTGTTTGTATCTTGACGGTATAATTTGTTGCAGGAGTCACAAGAACCCAAAAATGTCAAAGCACGTCAGATTAAGATTTTTGAGAACCCTATGCTCTTGGGGTTTTGTGGAGCACTATTCCCGGACAATAATTGCAAGTCTATCTGGAGTGGGACCCATTCTTTAGTTCGCCGTCAGAGTACTTCTCGTACTAGTTCCATTTGTGCGGCCATTGATACGCTCATGAAGTAGGCGAGCTAATAGATTAAGATAGATGGAGATTCTTGCTCCTGACTCCTTTTATCGTAAAGATGTTATGCTAACACATCATGGTTCTTTTCTTCCCTTGACTAATTTTAGGGCGCGTTCCAGATTTGTTCTGTATACATGCTATTAGGGTTATGCCATGGGAAAATGACATCTTTCTCGGACATTGCAACTTACAAAGCTTCTTATGTGTAAGTTGACGAATAAAGATTTCAAGTTGTGAACACGGTTTTTCTCTCCCTCAACTCTCGGGATAATGACTTTCTTGCTTTTGGGAATTTTATGATTCTGTTATTAAACACTGTCCTACAGACGTCTACTAAATCAGTTGCGGACAAGAACCGACTGAACAGGTGGTTATCTTGAATCAATTATTAGATTTTTTTTTTCTCTTTTGCGACGTTTGCAACAACCTTGGACGCACTACTTTTTTTTTTTTTTTTTGGGTTATGGACGATGTTTCTATTTTTATGATCATATAAAGGTAGGAATATATCTAGTAAATTAATTGCATAAAAAAATGAAATTAAGACCTTCCACGTACAACATTAGAAATGTAAAACGTACATATTACAAATCAGTTCACAAAAATCGCTAGCAACTCCTCTCAAGTTTGGTTGGACTGTTGCATTTTCTAGTCCATAAGTCTCCAAGTTGTCTTGCATTCCTAAGAAAGCTTTACAACCGATGCCGAGGCATGGGCTGCTGCAACCAACATGATCATTATTTCCCAAATTCTCAATAACCAAATGATGCTGGAAAGGAAGTGCCTGCGCAAGCTCATTTGCTCTAATCTTTCAACAAGAACCTAGAGTCCGACAAGTACTAAGAAGTGCAATTTCTCTGAAGTAATCTTATGGTAGATCATATTTTACACGCCCAAGGAATAGCCCGCATGCAGGTGCCATTGGACCAGCAGCAGTCAGAGTCTTTGCGTCAAGTATCCTTTCGACTAAATATTTCATTACAAGTTAGTATATCGCAAGACCAAAAAAGGAACAATAATTTCATCACGATAAACAGATCTGGAGAGAGGAAACAGACCATCAGATACTGTTAAATTTCTGGTGCCAACCAATTTGAGTACACCAACTAGAAGTCTAACCTGAGTAAAGAATGTTATTTCAATTATTTAGTATAAAGATAATTTGAAAAGAAATAGAAGAGATGTTAAACAAGCAAGAATACCAACTTGGTGATAGAGAAAAGAGCGTGCGCGTGCTGTTACAACAAGGCAACGGTGTTTTCTCCTCATGCCAAAGCCTAGATTGGCTTCACCATTCAAGCATCCTACCTGATCATCAGCCGACAAGCAGGCTTGAGGACCCTCCTCAGTTGGATTAGTTTGTTTCCTCCCCATTATTGAAGGAAAATAAGGAGTAGGCATAACTTCTGTAACACTAAGTTCGTCCAGCGTTTTCACTGGTGATTTAGCCTGTAAGCAAAGATTAACTCTACAATCAATTACATAGAATGAAGCAGATTTTAGGAGAAGATTCATAAAACTATGGAACAGATAAAAGAAAATGAAACCCTTTTCCTTTTTTCCTCTAGAAAGACAACCGTTCTAGTAGAAAGCGCCAAGAAAGAACCTGACAACCAGCTGCCCTGAAGGAACTAAAATCATGATGGCCAACTAGAACTTTACAAGCTGCCTGCATGGCGATAAACGAGTCATATCTATATGGTCAGAACTAGCATTATTAGAAATAATTCCTGCAGATACTATGTCAACCTGCATAGCAAGAAGATCTAGCTCCTCAGGTACATGCCATGCGCGATCTTTCTCGAAAGTTGACAAAGGCTCTAGCCCAGACAACAAGCGGTAAAAGTACCTGAAAGATATTTTTTATGGGAACAAAACATTTAGGAAACGAATACGCCTCCCCTGACACACAGCTACATTGGAATCAAGGTTCAGATCCATGAGTACCTACGTTCGCTCTTGAGCTTTAAATCTAGCATGAAAATCACGCGGAACACTACGAACGTCAACTACCATTATGTCACCTTCATTCTTCTGAACAAAATCAAAGGGGGGGAAAAAACAAGACAATTTCCTTTGATGAGCTGAAGGTCAAAATGGATTTTTCAAGCAACACAATTATATATATCATATCAAAAACAAGCATTAGACATCCAACTTGGATCTGATCTCGAGTACATTCCAAAAAAAATACTAATCCCCATCTTAATATTATGGAAGGAAAGCTTCTAACTAGTCAGAATCTTTATCTAAGTTTTAGGTCCTTCACAGCCAACAAAATATCACAAGAAGATTAAACACAAATTGATGAGACCAAAACTCCCATTAGTTTTATCAAAAACTCATTTGGTTGCCCGCTTAAACTAAACCTCCAGAGCAGTTCAGATTTAGGTGAAGCTAATTCAGTTAAACGTAATAATCAATAAAATCCAGATATAAAACTTGTAAGAGACCGGACCTGTAGGAAATGGTTCACCGCTCTTTTGACCACGGCAGGCTCATGGGGCGGTAACTGCGTTTCAGCAAAATAACACAATCACCAGAAGGCAAAGTAACATATGCCATAGCTCAATCACCAGAAGGCAAAGTAACAAATGCCATAGCTTTATAAGCACATACATGAATACCGATTTTTTACAAGGATATTCATATGATAACAAGAAAATTAGCACAAATAGAAAGAAGAATGACTTCGGAAATTCTAACCCATTGTAGAAATGACTCAATTTCCCTCAAGACTTAACATACAAATATTCAATCTAAAGAAAACAAAAAAATAACAATCTGTCAAAGGCATACCACTTCACCAGGCTTCCTTTTGCTTATGCGCTCAACATCAACGTGACAAACATTCGATAAGGCATGCACTCCCGCATCCTGCAATAGTAAACTATATCAATACATTCTTAACTTATGAAGCAAAGAATAAAACTAAAATAAAAAAAGTGGCAAATAATGTTCTTTGATCTAATCAGGGCCAAGAACAAAGTAGCAAAACTAGCAATAATATTAGAATGGATTCTCTAGTAGCAATGTGAGAGAAGGAAACTTACAGTTCGACTTGAGCAGAAAACTGAAACAGGCTGGCCAATAAACTTGTGAAAAGCCTCCTAAGGCAAACCATGAGAAACACATATTAATCCTCTTAGGTATCTGATATGAAATATGATTGGGGGAGGAAGAAGAAGAAGAAGAAGAATTTCAACTTTAAACCATTAAAGCTTTCTTCTTTCACGTCCTATAACTGAAATCAGACTTCCAAAACTAGATTCGCCAAAAGTTCACACCCAAAAAAAAAAAAAAAAAAAAATCCCAATTAGACGGCAAAAAACTCTTTCGAAAAATACGTAAAACCGTTCCAAAGCATGATTGGTGTTCTGTTTCAGGGTACCAAACAAACAGAGACTTAAATTAATGCAAAGCCAAGGAGATGCCTTTTTCATTTCAGCTATCTTCTATTCAATATCTACTTATTGTTTCCGCTTATTCTTCCAATGAAATAGTACAGCAAATTGCTGAGTTTAAGAGAGAAAGAACCCCCCCCGAAAAAGAGAGAGAGAGAACCTCAAGAACGCCCACGACAGTGCGGCAATTTAGCTGCTGCTGAGATCCCGAGAAGCGAGTCCCAATGTATTCGATGGCCACCAAATAGCGCTGAATTCTAGGGTTTTGGCTCATGGATTTTTGGGGGATTTGTTCTTGTTCTTCCCCTTGGTCGTCGCTGGGATTTTCGATGGTTTTCGGGACCTTTGAAGGCCTCTGGGTAGATGAAGATTCGTCAGTATCCAGTGGGTGTTTGGAATCTTCCGTCATTGCCTTTTCCAGCCCCGTTTCTCGGAAACCAAACGCTACATTCGATTTCTAGGGTTTTTCAGCTTTCCGGCAGGTACTGGGTTTAAGGGGTTCAGATGGCGTCCGAATGGGAGCGGTTTATTCCACAGCCGTCGTTTACGTATAAAACGACATGCCGTTGATTTAGCCATCGTTCTCTTCTCAGAGCGAGCGTACATGAGTCGTTTAAATATTCCGTCGTTTTAGTTCAATGTTTTCCTAAGAGGCCTTTTTGCTTGTTCATTAATGTTTTTTGTCGTTTGAATATTTTTATTTTTCTTTTTATTTTTTTAAATAACAGATTGCATCCATCTTCTATTCATGAGCGGTTGACGTCTTTAAAATGAACAAGTATTGTTGTCGTTTCGAAGAACAAGTCGTGAGCCGTTACTCTTCAAGATTTGTCTTTTTCAAAATGCTGTCATAGGCAGAACGTCGCGTCATCTACACTTGCTATTTCTTTTTGATAAGTGGTCACGACCCTTATAAACGAAAGTTTTGTTGTCATCATTTCAATACATATCACAAATAATATTCAACCAATTATACAAACAATTATATTATAATGAATCATTTAAAAGTTTGAAAATAATTATTCTTCATTTAAAAAATTTGAAAGTAACGTATCATTATATAATTCATAGATACCAAAAATTAATTAAGAGACAAATAAAGACAACTTAATTGGTTATAAATCTTTTCACTATAACTAAAACGGTTCAAATCACGCTAAATTTCACTTAAAAATGGTAACACTCTCCTCAAAGTTCACAACAGCTGCTGCCGTTCACTCAGACGTTCAAGAACCACGCGGGGTTTCAATAACCGGATATGAGATTTTTTGTGAGCAAATCCAAAACGTTAATTCTGCTTTAACTGTCTAAAACACAAGCAAATTGACCAGACAGCATTCAGTCATAACGACATGTCGTACAGCCATGGCGCTTTCCAATACATTGGACATTGAAGCATCCCCACCCAAAAACCTTTCAACCGACAATAAAATGATCGTAATTAAAAGGCTGATTTTAATTGATCGACTGCACTCGTTGAATTTTGCAGGAAAACAAATCTAGAGAACATCAAAAGTTGAAACACAAACGCAAGCAAACTCCAAACTCTAACCAGATACTCAGATTCGATTCGATTCATTGCTCACTGACTAAAAACAAAGCCTAAATGAAAGAGAAAAATTAGCACTACAATTGAAATTGCTTGAAAAACTAAAAAATAATAATAATAATAATGGTGATAATATGAGAATTGGAATAAGGGGCAAAAAAAAAAAAAAAAAAAAAATGAAAACACAAATCAAAAAGGAAAAAGAGCAGGCCTATTAAGCTGTCACTAAACCATCTGCGCACACAAGCGCTCTTGAGAGTTCAGGCGTTGGCACTGAGGGAGAGATTCTTGGTAAAATTTATGAGAGATGCCGTGCGGTCAGATTCAACTTCATTTCCACTCTTCTGCGCAAGACATAAAAAACAAATCTTAGCCACTATAACATAATACATGAAACAGTCAATAAATAAGTTGTCCCCTAAAGACCTTATTTGTGTGTCTTAACAACGTAACTCCGTATGAATAAATATTATTAGAGCAGAAATGGACTCACGGTGAAGTCACTCTCATTGTAAATGCCTTCCATCTTCAAAGTAGCGGGCTTGCTGCTTCTTTTGGCCTGAAGAGACTTTTCTCGACTTTCGTAGAAGTTAAAATCGTCCAACAGTGTAGTTTTTGCTGTGTAACTCTTGAATATGTTCAACATTTCCAGACCTTGCTTTAAGCCAATCTGCAATTTGCAACATACAATACAGAATTTCAGATACTAACTAATCCACGTCTCTTATTTCGCAAAAGAACCAAGGGAACATGAAAGCAGACATACATGACTGGAAAGAAAAAACAATGATAACAAATAGATGAGGATAAGCAATACTACCTCTTGTGTATCCCGGGTAAAAGTTACAGGCTTGTTGTCATTGTTTTCAAGGATGATGTGCCGCAATTGCGTATTTGGTATGTCTTTTACTATATGCCATCTAACGGGGAAGAATCCACTCCATTTGTCAACTTGCCAGAAGTCCATGTCCTTGTTAAAATCTACCCGTCCAATCATCTCGGCTATGCCAACAAACTGTCCACTGCCATTTACCTATTCAGAGAAAATAATATAGTTCAATGATAGTGCAGGGCACATTCAAACTTTGATCAAAAATCAAAAACTGCATTTAACATAAAGTCAATATCCAAACTCACTGAAAAGAACAGGAAGATTGGAAATTTTTTGCCAGTCTCACTGAATTTAGCTTCTGCATCAAGGAATGCTGCGTCTAGTTTCTTATTCCCATTCGGGGTACTAGCCCAAACATCATACTTAATAGATTTGTGAACATCATCTTCGCTGTAGGACTTGATGACATAAAACTTTGCATTCTCATAATCAGTTTGGAAATCGGGAAGATTATATTGATCCCTACGGACTGTAAATCCCAGTTCCTCCTTCTCAGATGAAGAGTCCAAAAGACCCTTGTTGCGGGACCTTGGACCACGAGTTAGTTCAGCTGAGGCTTCAAAATCTCCGTTCTTGTTATTTTTGTCCTTCGACTTAAACCTATCATTTCCACTCCATAGTCTCCCAAATTGCTTATAATTTGAGAAACCAGAGTATGGGAAAACACCTTGTTTCTGATTACTAAATGATGAGAACCTTCCAACTTGGGGTTGGGGGTATCCCTTCAAAAGGCCAGCAGCAGTTGGGAACTCAGAACCTAAATGTGGCACCTGCAATATTTAATGTCTTAAAATTTGTCAAAAAATCCCAACGTGATTAATGAGTCCAAAATATAACCATGCTTAATAAATAGCTCAACCATAAAAATTCAAATGGCATGAACTTGAAACTCAATTGATATCATGAAACACCGACAACATACTCATATTATCATCAAAGTTACGTGGAGTGTACCTTATTCAATGATTTAATAGGCTGCGTCTGAAGAAGAGGCTTGGAGAATTTGCTAGTAACACTGCCATTAGTTTTTGTAGAATTAGAGGCATTTGGCCTTGCTAAACCAGTCGACCGAAGACTAGACTTTGCATTCGGAAAACCACCACTTGCTCCATTAGGAACATCCCTAACAGATGTTGGGTCCCATGAATAGCAAGACATGGCTTCTGAACCATAAGAAACAGGTGGCTGATGATATCCTGACGAAGAAAAATATTGTTGCTGACCAATACCTTGTCCATCAACTCCCATAATAGGTCCTGAATATGGGTAGTAATAGAGCACCGAACCATTATCTGATTGCGCACCCTGTGAAGTAAGAGGGTAAATGGTTCCGATTATGCACACAAAACTTTAGATAGGATGTAGATTAAATGTATCTACGTTTCCAGAAAAAGATATATGGAAGAAAAACTTACGGTATTAGAAGCATTAGCATGAAAATAACCGTGCTCATCCACCTGAGCAAAAGATCCATTGTATCCTATAACATAACCAAACAACTGTTACAAAAATGTATGAAATTAACGATGACTCAGAAGTACTATTAACCTCGTAGAACATGATTTGACAAACTAACTAACTAATTAATTAAATGGAAAGATGATTATTTAAAAAAATTAAAAACGAGAGAGAACGAAAAAAAAAATAAAAAATAAAAAAAGGAGAAGCAGCCGGGGGTGGGGGGGTGTGGTTGGGGTTGGGGGCGTGGGTTGGTTGGCAGGGGGGATGGCAAGACACGGTTACTGCACGTACTTTTAGCGTAATGATTTCACACTTCACTCATTATTGATAATCAAAATGCACAAACAAAAGACGAAAATAAATGATAAAGGCTCCAAAATGCACAAACATTATTGGCAGTATCCATTTTTTTCGCATGTTACTCAACTGAAGATGTCAATTCAGCAGCTTTTTGGAAATCTCAACTTACTGAAGGTTTAGTTTACCATAGACAAACATATATTCCTACTGAAACAACTTACATAGATCATGTTTGACATCTAACCTGGAATATAATAATTGTAACAGCTAGAAGGTGGACAGTAAACACCATGCTCTCCAACTGACCCTTGTTCAGTCGTACCTTTGATGCTAGACGTGACATCCTTCGACATAGGTATGGAGGAGGTCAAATCAGATGGTACTCCATCTTTCCCTTTAGTCTATATAACAAAAATAAAAAAGATAACGATTAAGTACGAGCATCACATCACTTTTGAAACTGAAAACCAAAAATTAAAAAAAAAAAAGGTTAACAAAGTTTTTAACATTGACATACCACTTCTTGCTCAGCTAGAGCAGTACCTGGATCCGATTTCAGCACTGTAGCCACAGGCTCAGCTGGATTATATCGTTAAGAAAAAAGTACGACATGATCATATACTGAAAAAGTAATAGAAATCTCCCGATTATGCAAAATCAAAACCAACTGGGACATGCCCATAAACACAACCGAGGCCAATTATCGAGAACAATGGTTAAAAAACAGCTAAAATAATCAAATTTGTGAAACCAACAGAAAATATTGCAGTTCGTTGGTGCTCCGCTGCCAGTGAATTTCAAGTGAGATTGTAAATCAAACTTCATCAAAGTATAATCTCGGGTCAAGACATAATCGCATTAAGTACACATCAGATATGATTGCAATAAACCTCCGAGAAAAATAAAACCAAGCCAATAAATTCTTTCACCCCCAGAAAAAAAAAATTAAAAAAGTTGCTTCTCTATAAGTTCACCCAGATTACAGCAAGAATTTGAGATTAAAAAACCAAGTACATAGAGAACAAAAAAAATAAGGATACAGTTATCCATTTTCTTCTCGCCAGCCATTACCAGGACACGAAGCTCAATTCAACCCTAAAATAAAACAACAGAGAAGTGAATGAAAAATAAGAAACCGATGCTTCCGGAGAACGAGCGAGTCTATCTACTCTCTATAAAAATCACGCTTTGTTGGCAAAACGATATAATTTTAAAATTTAAGAAAATTCCGCTAATCTTAGCCCTTAAGGATTTACGTATTAAGGTTAAATATTCAACAAAACGTTATTCATAATATTAAATAAATCATTTATTCAACCATCAAGAAACTAAATCACTTATTAAAAGAGGAAGAGCAGGCACACATTAGCAAAGCCACGAAATTGGCTATTGCCGAAGAAGATTCCCTTCCCTCTTCCGATAATGACTCTAAGATTCTTTTTTTTTTTTTTTTCTTTTAAGACAATTTCTCACCAGAAAAAAAAAAAACCAAAGATTTTTATTATTAAAAAAAAATTCCAAAATAAAAGTCAGATATTTTGACTGAGATTCGGAATTTTAATTATTGCAAAGTCTCGCAACGACTGGACAAAACCAGATTTTTCTCTTTTCTTCCTCCGATAAACCTCCCATATTAATGGCAAAGAAACTGACAACCTAATTTTTTTTCATAAAAAAAAACATTTCAAGAAAAAGAAAACAACGAAAAAAATGTTAATCAATCTCGCAAAAACGAAAAAAAAATTTTTTTTAGAACGTGAAAAAACCCTAAAGTTTACAGTAAATTACTTTCACAGCATAGGTTAGCGTTTTTAAGTATCAAAAACAGCTTCAATATTCTGCAGAGAATATAATATATATCTCTTTATATATGTGTTTCTATAGGTTCAGACAAAGCTACAAATTGAAAAAAAAGAAATCAACACATTTACAACTTTCAATTTTCCAGTAGCGAAAATGAAAAACCTAAAGTTGCAAATGAAAATAATTTCCCAACAACATTCAGAACAGAAACATCTAGAGAGAGAGAGAGAGAGAGAGAGAGAGAGAGAGAGATGTTACTACAAATTAGACTGCAAATTAACACCATTTCTAACCAAGAAAATCGCAGGTCGAGTTCGATCTCTCAAGCTCACTTACTGGTTTCTTCGAATTCGGAAGAGAGAGAGAGAGAAAGAGAGACGAACCTAGAAAGAAGACAGCGGATCTGAAAGAGCAGAGGAGATCGATCTAGGGAAATCAGAAAACCGCCTTTGGAGAGAGCAAAGCGGTTTTCTAGAGAGCGAGAGAGACTGCTGGTGGTGGGGGCGGCGGCGGCGGTGGCTGATGACTGAACTCTCTGAGTCTTTGTACCCTGACCAGTCGAGAGGGGAGCGCAAGGTCTTCTGTGTAGCCCTTAAAACGTGGAATCCGACGGCTCAGATTGGTTCCTTCTTTGGTCAATAAAGAATGTGGCCCGTGGGATGATGGGCTCAAAACGTTGCTTGTCGTTTCGCTTCGATTTGATATGATGATTGGGCCTTTTGATTTTAAAGCGGCAGATTGTGTCATTTTTTAATGAAATGAAATCTTGAATTTTGGACAGGGCTCTTTGTCAGTCCGATGTTACAAGGAAATGAAATGAAAAGCCGGATACAAGGCTCTTTACATATATCTTACAAATACATATATAAATAAAACTTCGATTGATTCATGTCATATAAAAAAATTATTACAAGAAATATCATGCTATATCATTATATTTCATTTTAAAATATCAAATACATTTGTAATGTTTTATTTACATTCATGTAAAAAATGTCACATTTATACGATAAATGTCCTTTTTATCAATATAATAGGGTTTTTTTTTTTAATTGTAAATAAATCAATTTCTATATAAACCTAATATTCACTAATAATATTCAATTTTTTTTGACTTATAGATAAAAACAGGTAAATATTATGTGTAAATTATAAATAAATCATTTATTGATAATATTCAGTCTTTAAGAACATGTAATTATCATATTTACACGCTAAATGTTATGTTGGTAAACATAATAGGATATGTTTTGCTAGTTGTAAATTGAGTCATTTACCGTGTAAATGCAACATTTACCATGATCTCATGTGATGGTATTTTGGTCAGGACATTTAATTTTAGTTATGCCATTATAACGTATTTTTAAATAGTTTTTAAGTCAATGACATAAATCAATCAAGTGAAAAATTATGTGGCATATACCATAAATATTCTCCAATACAAACACACAGGAAAGTCAAATAATAGAAGTATAAACAAGGTATTTGATTTTCCTACCAATTTGATTATAAGCTTTTCGTTATTGCTCCGTTATTTTGAAAGATGGAAAAAAGAGCTCACTTGTCCCTTGACTTGCTGTGAGGCTCGATGTGTAAATATAAATCTTTCGTCAGAATTATATTTTATGGGCTTTTTTTTTTTTGGGTATTTTTGTCCCTGAATATTTTAGGTCTGACATTTTTATCTTAAAACTTTTAGCAATTTAATACTTAAATAGTTTAGTTAAATTTACACAATCAAGGGAATTTACTTGTTGACATTTTTTTTGGTTAAATAACTATTGACAGGTGTTAAATTTTGAAATAACAGCATCTTACTGTCCATGCTCTCTAAAATTACCGTAGGTAAATAATTTTGTACTCTTAACATTTAAGTCTCGTTGATGTCAAGGTCAATGGTTGCTTTTAGAATCTTAGGACAAACTGTCAAGAAAGTGCCAAACAAGGAAAAAAAAAAAAATATATATATATATATATAATTTTTTTAATTTACTCTTTTGTTTATTTAAAAACGATTTTGCCTTCGATAAATTACCAAATGCAAGTCCATATTGATTGTCATCCGTAATAATTCATTGTCTGAGACCACCACAAACACTTTCTCCACGCAGCTTTATGCTTTGTCGAAAGCAACAATTATGACTCCAAGAGACGTAAGAAATGAAAAGAAAAAAGAATAGCATTGCGCCATTGCCACAATGGAAAAGTGGAAAAAGTGAATAAATATATTAAAAAAAGACAAGGGGGTAAAAAATAATAATAATAAACTGTATATAATATCATCATATATCATATATAATACAAAAAGGGTGCATGCCCACACTAAAGCTTTTCCATGCCCTGTGTACCTAAAGTAGTGCACCTTCCTCAAAAAAAGTGCACCCATTGATTATTAATCCTAACTCCAATCTTGGACCATCAGATCGCCTCCGCCTAAATCTAAATTCCCCCGAAAAAATTAAAAACATGCAACTTTTGCACATGATAGCAAGAGCTTAAAATGACAATTAAAAAAAAAAAAAGGCACTCTAGACGACACCATATATATATCAATTAACTCTAGAAAAAAGAAAGAGTAAAAAAATGAAACCAATGTTATTGCTTGTTTAAACCAAGAGATCTTGTGTGAAGTTGGTACAAGGTTTTGTAGTGTCCTTTTGGGGATTTTTTGAGGAAGATGGGGATTGTGATGATGAGCGAATGGACAAGGAATGGCGGGTTAACTCAGAGAGCATCTGAACAACTTCTCGCATTGTGGGCCTCTCGACGCTGTTTTCATGGACGCAGAGCGTGGCGACTAAGAACAAGTGCATGGCTTCTTCTTTAGGCACATTACAATTAGTAGTAGTGGAATTGGTCATGAGCTTCCTATCCACTATCTGTAGAACGTCTTCTCGACGACAATTGGTTGCTTTCTTGCACCATTGCACTATGTCCACACCCTCTCCAAACTCTCCCACCGGCCGTCTGCCTGTCAGCAGCTCCAACAACACCACGCCAAAGCTATACACATCGCTCTTCTCGTCCACCTTTAGTGTGTATGCATATTCTGCATTTACAGAAACAACGAAATGTTAGTTTCAAAAAAAAAAATGATAATAATAATAACTACAATGGGGGTTTCGGCTTTTGGGCTTGGATCATAATAACCAACTTGGGCCTCAGTTGCCATGCTCAACGGACAAGTTTGGCGGCCTTAAATGACCCAAACAAGTAGTGTATGTTTTAGGCCTGTTAAAGGAGGTCCACAGAGGACCCAAGCTCAAGATAATCGATTTTCCACTGTTGTGGACTAGGCGACAGCCTCATTATAAATAAGGTACTAACTAGCCAAATTCATTATTAGATTAGATTAAACTTTAGTGAAGAAAGAGAGATGCTAGGTGCACCAATTTCTCAATATATATGTATATTTTTTTTTATAACAAAACTCACAGTGGCGGGTGCATTGTTATCTTTTTCATTGGTTGATGATGTTTTAGTACTAATTGATATAACAAATTTTTAAACACTTAAACAGGAGAATGATGATTCTTAGTTTTGTAATTGGTGTTAAAGACAAAAACTAAGACACCTAGCATTATTCGAAAAAAAGAAGAAGAAGAAAGAAGATAGGAAATGAGAGGTATTTTAATATAATATTTAGAAAAAGGAAAATAGTACATTAACCTCTATATCAGTATTCAAATTATAGATCCATTGGCTTGCTAGTAAATTGTGTAGCTGAGTCCTACTTTTTCGAGGGGGAAATTTATAGCTCGGAAAGAAAAATAAAGCATTCAAAAAAAAAAAAAAAAAAAAGGAAACAGGGAAAGTGGAAATCAAAAGCGAGTCTATGGGACGTCAAAAAGAGGCGTCAAGTTGAGAGGAAAGCAAAAAAAGAAAACAAACAGAGCAGAGAAAAAGGTCATGAGTCATGACCCATGAGAATGCAAACGTTAATCAAAGGGACAATTGGGCATCGGTCTAATCTAAAGAGGAGCACTTCTTTACACGTAAGAACATGCTGAATGCCTTTAAAGTTTAAACCAAATTCGGTTTGCTTTATATTTGTAATTGATTTGAGTTCCCTACTAAAGGTCTATATCCAATGTGAGTCCCACAGGCAAGGTTTAACTATTTCCAAATATTAAACTTGGCTTCTTTTTTTCCCTACGGTTGAAAGAAAGAAGGGTATTTATGTGAGTTTTCTACTAAAACAAGGGCCTATATCCAGTGTGAGTCTTCCTGGTAAGATTTTAACAGTTGCCCATAAATGATTTTTTCTCTCATGTATTAACTACAACAAAAGCCAATAACAGCAGAGTCTCACTCGCATATTTGGGGTGGGGGCGATGGTGTGGGCTTAAGTTAAAAGAGAAACGTGCATGTGGGTCCGCTTTCACAAAACTCAACACTGTCAGACTCTGAGTTTTGCAGTGCAAGGGTATTTGTGTCAGATTCTCTCATCTCTTCTCAGATTCTCATACTCTACATATTTACTACTGCAATGCAATATGCATGGCCAAATTGGAGTGGACCCCTTTACGACGACTCTGGCACAGAATTTATAGCCAATCTTAATTCTGATTTTATCATGCGTCCTTTGGTTACCAAAAAAAAAAAAAAAAAAGGATTGTGGCGTCATAAAAAAGTCCTCTGGTTTTTTTTTTTTTTTTTTATAAATTTTAATTTAAGATAGGTAGGAAGCATGGGAAGTAAAATGTACCACTGATTTCCTACAACCTGACATTTAAATGTTGAACATTGTTCATATTTAAATTTTGCAAGCGCTCGCAAAATCGAAAATACTTTTACGGTGTTATGCTAATGAATTTTTTGGTTTTCTTTTTTGAAAATTACCTAAAAAATTGTATTTCAATAATTCACCTTTTTTCTTTTTCATGAAATAAATTATTAGGCCAATGGGTCACTAGAATTATACTTGCTCGCTTCATCACTCATCTTGCATGGTAAAATAATCTAAAGTCTACAATGAGGCCAAAATTTGGTGATTCTAGTATTACCTCAGTGGAGCCATCCCCGCTTAAGATTAAACTTCCAAGGACAGTAACAATAATCAAACGGCGGAGACTGCTAGGACTAATGGTAGAGCCTACATTTTTTTTTCTTTTTTTTCTTAACGAACTTAACTAAAAAAAATAACTGCCATTCATAGAAAGAGAGAAGAAATTGGACGTACCAGGAGCAATGTAGCCATAAGAGCCGGCGATGGCCGACATGCACTCAGACGCGCCGCCGTCGAACAAGAACTTGGCGAGTCCGAAATCCGCCATGTGTGCCTCGAAATTCGAGTTCAGCAGAATGTTGTTCGACTTGACGTCTCTGTGAACTATCATTGGCGAGCAATCATGGTGAAGATAGCAGAGCCCTTTGGCTGCTTCAATGGCGATTTTATACCTCAAATTCCACCCCAAAAACGCCGATCCTTTCTTGCCATGTAAAGCCTCTCCCAAGCTTCCGTTCCTCATATACTCGTAAACCAGAAGATTCGTCTCCTTGTTGCAGCAAAACGCCAGCAATCTCACGATGTTCCTGTGCCGGATGTTGCCTAAGGTTTGAATCTCTGCTCTGAATCCATGGTCGTGGTTGTTCGGCCCGATTCCGAGGAGTTTCTTGACAGCGACCTCGACTCCGTTCGGCATTTTTCCATGGTAGACTATCCCTGCTCCTCCTCTTCCTATCACATTTCCGTCTTTCACGCATTCGAGGACGTCGGCGACGGAGAATTCGACCTTATGAAACGCAGTCATCTTCCATGAACCGGCGCTGCCGCTTCTCTTGAGTGATTTGGCTTTGATCACGGCGGCGGCAGCAAAAATTAGGGAGCATATGAGCAGGCCTAATGCAAAAACAAACTTGAAATACGCCGGACCGGTTTTTCTCGGCTCGGCGGTGACCGTGGTGAGATTGCAAGGATTGTTGATCATGGTAAGAGGGCTTCCACCGCAGAGTTGGGGATTCCCGGCGAAGGACGAGGCGTTGAAGAAGGCGAATTGGCCGGTCTCTGGTAACTCACCGGAGAATTCGTTGAAGGAGAAGTCCGCCGTCGTGAGGCTCTTCATCGTGCCGATTGATTTCGGTATGGATTGGTTCAGGTGGTTCTTTGATATGTTCAGGTAATTCAGAATTCGAATGTTGGAAATCTCTGGCGGGATTGCGCCGGAGAGGTTGTTCTGGCTCATGTCGAGGTAAGTCAGGTGGGAGCAGTTCCCGATTTGGGGCGGGATTTCGCCCGAAAACGAGTTTTTGCTGAGGTCAAGAGTTAGCACTTGGCTAAGTTCCCCGATAGAAGGTGGGATGGGGCCTGAAAACCGGTTCCCGCTTAGGAGAAGGATTTGGATTGAAGAGAAATTGGAAATGGAAGATGGTAAAGAACCAGACAAGAGATTGTTTGAGAGATTAAGCTCTCCCAATTTCCCTGGCTTTGATGAAGAATAATTAGCATTCTCAGACAATGACCCAGATAGGTAATTGTCTTGAAATTCAGCTAAACTCAACAGAGGCAGGTAGATGAAGCCATTTGGTATGCTACCATTAAGGTAATTCTGCCCCAATCTCACCCTAGTCAGGCTTGAACATGCTCCCAAGCCTTCTGGGATCGGTCCAAAGAGGAAGTTCCGCAACAGAATTAGCTCCCTTAGACTATTCGACGAGCACAAGTTGGGCGGAATCATACCGGTGAGCTTGTTGGAGGACAAGTCCAGCAGCTGGAGCTTCTGGTTTTCGCCTAGTTTCTGTGGAATTACGCCAGTGAAGTTGTTCTTCCAAAGCTCAAGAGTCTCCAAATTAGGCAATTCTGCAATATAGTCAGGGATGGAGCCGTGCAGCTTGTTCAAAAAGAGGTTGAAGAGCTCAAGCCTGCGAAGGGCGGAAAACTCTGCTGGGATTTCCCCTGTGAGCTCGTTGTTGGAGAGGTCGAAATTGACCAAGTTTGTGAGATTTCCCAACTGCCTTGGGATTGAGCCAGAGAGCAAATTGGTGTGCAAGTAGAGAGTGTCTAAAGCCTTTAAATTCCCAAGCTCATGTGGGATTTGGCCATCCAATTCACACTTTGACAAATCCAAGTGAACTAGATTAACCAATTTCCCACACTCCACTGGAATCCCACCTTCAAAAACATTGTAATAGCCCAAGTAAACCCTTTTCAAGTTAGTAAGATTGCCCAACTCACCTGGGATTTTCCCATGAAGCTCATTCCCATCCAGGGACAAGTACTCAAGCCCAACTAACTCTCCGTAGCTTCCTGGGATTTTTCCAAAAAAGTAGTTGCCTCCGAGATCCAAGTGATTCAACTTGTTCAAGCTGAGAATCCCAAGCGGAAGTGAGGCATTGAAGTTGTTATCGTATGCATCAAACACTTCCAAGTTGGGAATACTAGAGTAGTTCCAATCAAGACCTCCATTGAAGTTGTTGCCCGAGATGTTAAGGAATCGTAGATTTGGCAAATTTTTGATGTCAATGCTTCCGGAGAAGTTGTTTCCGGCTAGAGAGAGGTGTGTGAGCTGGTCTAGTCTTGAAACCAAAGGCGATGAGACAGCACCATGAAGGCTTAAATCCGTCAAGTCAAGTGAAACAACTCTTCCTGATGATCTAGAGCAACGAATACCGGCCCAAGAACAAACTGAGCTCGGTGTCGAAGGATTCCACGAACTTAAAGCCAGTTCAGAGTATTCAAATCCTTGTTTGAGCCTTAGCAAGACGTGAAAATCACTAAGCAGGGAAGAGGCAGAACATGAGGTGGTTAGAAGAAGAGAGAAAAGTGTATAGACAATGAACAGGAACATGTTTTCTTGGTTGTTTTTATTTCGATCGTAGGTTTCAAGAAAATTGGGTTTGGAAGGACTCTAAGGAAAGAGCAAGGGATTTAAGCATCTCGGCAAGAATGGATTTTCCGGAAAAGGGAAGGAAAGTGAGAGGAATCTGAGGAATGTCAAGTGTGTATGCGCTTAAGGAATCAAACATCTTCACAGAAAGAGTCTTCAAATACAAGGAAGAAGCTAAGCCTCTCCTTTTTTATTTTTGGTTTCTCTTTTCTCTTTCTCTTTGCTTTTCTTTTCTTTCAGAGAAGAGACGAAGTTTGAAATTCTGCTGGACATGGTATGAGGGTCCTTCCTGTAGGCAAAGCAAGAAAAAGCAGCTGAGGGAAAAGTGAAAGGGAGAGGAGGGTTTTAGTGAAAATAAATAATAATAATCATAATAATAATAGATTAAATAAATAAATATTTGGAAAATGGAAAAAAAAAAAGGCCTTTGGATAACAGAAATTTAAAGTTTAAGATTAGAGGAGGGTGAAGGAGGAAGAGAAGGATGAAAAAGTAAAGTTGATGATGCTTGTTTTCTCTTTATTTCTTTATTTATTCGTTTGACAAAAATGCCCTTTAGCTTTAATCAAAGGGGAGCCCTTTATTGCTTTGAATGAGAAGTGATGGAGTTGCACTTTCAATCATTGGAAAATGGCTTCCCGGTCCTGGAGCTTTTTGCTAAATGACTACTAGATTAGCTTGCCTTGATGTATGATATTGCAGCAGTACTGAGATTTGGAGAAGACAAGCAACTAATGCTTGCCACTCCTAGAATGTTCTATCTTATCTACTTGCTTGAACCTAAAGTGCGAGTCAAAAAGACTATTATCATACGCGTAATTACAAACTTAGTCTAATAATAAATCACATTTATGCCTAATATAATGTTGAAATCTAGAATTTAAATTCTCCCACCACAAATTGAGTAGAACAATTAAAACATTGTCTTAGCTTCATTAATTAAAGTGTTAGGTTTCTATCATATCCTTATACTTATCAAGTTCTCAATAAAAATTGATAAGGAGTGTTGCACTTGGTCATTATAAACCGTCCATAGTGGACTGGGGTTTTGGTGATCATTTTTGTCACCCAATTTAAGATTATTGAGCAAGAAGAAAGGTATATGCATAACTCATAAATATTAAAGAATTGATTGTTTATAATTGCAGGGATATATAACTTGGGTATAATTGCTTGACTTCATAGTGAGGTCTGAATCTCCTCAAGCAATTATAACACAGCTTGCATATTTTATTCACTGCCATGATAAAACAAGGAAAACAAAGGGGGGTTTCTTGTATGCAGGATGTCAAGGAAAAGCATAATAAACATCCTTGATTTGTACATGCATGGAGGACCCATCAAAAAGAGTATTAGAGCATATCTGATATATAGCTTATCCCTCTCAATCGTCATCATGCAGTGTAAGCACTCTCACATGTACTTCATCGATTGGTCGGTTGGCACCATAATGGCTTTGACACCATACAACATCATTGTGTATTTTTGGCGTAGGTATTTGATTATCTTTTGCTTGCAAAACACATTCACAAAGAAAGGCAGTTAACTCTTTCTATACATACATATGTATTCAATACTTCTTCGAAAAATGCCTGGGACACTATCATGACTAATGGTAGAAAATGAGCCTCATCTATTGTTAGAGTATGGTGACTCAAATTTAGTTTGACTAGACCCGAAAGCTCGCGGTGCTACAAATTGTGGTGAAAAACAAAAGTGAAATTTTTCATGAGATCTGTGGTGGTAGCAGAGGGATAGGGCCGATATGCCCAATCCTGTAGCCCACCACTGATCTCTCCGGGTGTGGGGGGCAGAGAGATTGTGTTGTTGGGCCGTTAAGTTTATGTTTTTAGGCCTTTAGGGTTTTGCCTATACCTATATATATATATTTATATATATGATGTATTACGTTAAGGCTTGATGATTAGCGAATTTTGAGCCTCCTTAGCTCCTCCACTGTAATCTTTACTAGTTTAGTAATTTTCTTCTCCTCTGCCTGTGGTTTTTTCCCGTTTTGGGTTTCCACTAAAATTTTGTGTGTTTTTGTTCTTTGTTTCTATCGCATTAATTTTGCAACATCTATAAGATTTATAAGATTTATAGGACTCGTCTTCTATTAGTTTGTAATTCTTAATACTACTAATGTATCCTAATATTGTTATAACTCTTTTTATAGAATATATAACAAGTATTTTATTGTGCAATTTTTACTGGTTAAATGTCCATTAGGTTTTGTTATATATATATATATATATATATATATATAATTTTTTTATTTTAGTATAATACTTATGTTTAAAAACTCACAAGTGGCACTATGGATCCCTACTGTATTAGTATAATTTATTGCATGAGACATTTTTTTGTGGTGTGTAATTCTTACCTGAGTTGGAAACATGTGCTCTGCAAGATCGCAGTGAGTGTAAGAGGTAAAAGATGATGATTATTAATATATCATTACAATGTTGTTGAATGATCAATATATAATTATGTTGTATAAATAGGCTGCATGGAAGAAGGAACCAGTGGAAGCTTTATTGTTACTATTATTATTCTTATTATTATTATTATTTTTTCCCATCAACTTTATTCCTTCCCCTTCCTTGGCCTACAGGACTGGGACCAACGCTCTATGTAATGTGGTGTTTTTGAGAGCTTTATTAGAAGATGGAATAGCCTTAAAGAGAAGGCTGAAAAGTAAAAGCGGAGATGCATATAATCTGCTTTTGATCTTCTTCCACTTAAAAAGATAAAGGAAAATAAAATAAAGCAAAAAAGGAAACCAAAAAAAAAAAGAAAAAGAAAAATCCATGAATCCTTTCTGCCACATGGAAAGGAGTGCTCTTGTATTGTATTAACTTGAACTAGCATATGTTTCTTTCTCTCCATAAAGAAAAATCCATGGCCGCCCACACATGGGAAAGAGTGTTCTTGCATTGTATTAATTTGATCAATTTTCTCTCTCGTTCTTTTTTTTTTTTTTTTTTTTTTGTGTCATAAAGTAGTGGCTGGCTTTATTTTGATACTCTCAAATGGCGAGTGTGTATTTGTGTGCCCTTTTTGAGGAGTCTCTATCTGTCTTATTGATGGGCAGGTCTGCCCTGCCCTGCCCTTTGGAAGGGTCATTATCGTATGGCCTGGCTTTCTGATGCGCAAATTATTATGTGATCACTCAAATGTTTAGTTTAGGCTTTAGCCATTGCATACCTGTGAAGTCTTATGTTTGTAGGTGAACTAAAGTCCAAGAACATCTCACCACTTCGCTTTTGTCTAAATCTTCCATGCCTACTCATACTTAGACAAGTCATTTATCGCTTCTAATTTTGTTCCTTCTTTTTAAAAATTTCAAAATATCTTATATGTGCAATTCTAGACTATTAAATCACATCAAGATAAGATAAATTATGCAAATTTAACATAACATGATGAATATCCAACGGCAATCAAGACTTGATAAAAACAAAGTGGGTGATTCAAATTAAGATATTCAAAAAAAAAAAAATAAAGAGTGTTTAGACCAATCAAATTTTCTATAATATAATATTTTTCCTCACATGCATGCTACATGCTACAGTATTCTTTAGTTCTAACTTACAATTCCAACTACGTTCCTAATGCCCTATGATAATGACATGATTCGCATTGAACTTTAGATCATTTTTGGTTAGCAGACAAACTCATATTCTGATGTTCCAAAACCAATTTTAAGTGAGAAGGATAGTCAATGTCAGTGTAAGAACAATTCTCAAGTAGAGGAATAACGTTGATGAGTAGAAAGGGTACAGCATAGGAATAAATGTTGATATAGTTGACTTTCTTATACTGTGAAATAACATTTTCGTACTAAAAGAAGAGAACCAGGTTCTGATCTTTCCGTGCAAAGAGCAGCCAGCTAGCTACAATTTTGTTGATGAAAGCTGTTTTGTTTCTTTCTTTCTTTCTTTCTTTCTTTCGTGTTCATGGTGCTGAATTATTGATCCACGGCCGAAAGAAGCGACATACATTTATTCCTCTCGTCCGACTGATACTTTTTTCCAGAATTAATAATCAATCAGATCAAAAGCATTGGCAACCGAAAACCATTTTATCATACTCATCCACACGCAAGCCAGAAAAATCAAAGATGATTTTTTTTTCCCCAGCTTAAGATGACACCTAATAAAATAAGTTCTTCAAGGGAATATAGAACAAATTCTTTCCAACGCTTTGCACTTTTCTTACTCAGGTTTTCGGTGCATGCCCTCCTTGGATTTTTTGTGATTTTATCTTTCCATATATTCTCTTTTTTTTTTTTTTTTTTTTTTTTTTTTTTTTTTGTCGTTGAACTTCCCTAAGAATAATAATAATAATAATAATAATAATAATAATAATAAGAACTGTAATTGTTGGTAGAAGTTGCGTTTTAGGGAATTCTAGGTCTAACTTGGATATTAATTAAAAAAAGAAAAATTTAGAGAGGATATTTTTGTTCTCAAAATTTTTAAAAATATTTTTACATGTTTTTTGAGGTAAATTTTTAAAAACATTTTCAACAAATTTTAAAAAAAAATTATTTTTTAAAATAAAAATATTTTCACTTATTTTAAAAATAATACCGAATAATCTCTTTGATACTACCAGTAGTTTGAAGAGGTGTATATATGCTTAAAGATTGTGATTATACCGTCCAAAATTTAAGGAAAAAAATTTCAAAGAAGAAAGTGTCAAACCACTGTAAAGATGTGATACGTCCTAAATCCCTTTCTTTTTATTTTTTATTTTTTATTTTTCCTTTCAAATCAACTGTTAATGTTTTTCCGAGAAAAAAAGTTGGCACAAGTTGAATGTTGTGCGCGCTGGCTGATGAAGAAGTGTTTGTTATCTTAAGCCTTAAAGCCAGGGTTCATGCCACTGCAGAGGACAATGGAAAACCACTTACTGACAAGTACTAGCGGATCCAACCGCAGTGGCAGCGTCACATCCAAATTTAAAGTCCCACAGACCATACAAAACCGCACTGTCATCATCACTGATGACTTTCTCTTCCCGTACATTGGTCTCGTGGCTTTTCCTGTTTGTGTGTGCATGTGTGCATATACATATATATATATATATGTATGTATATGTATAGTTTTCTCTATGATTCCTTTGGTAAGTCGGTCCTCCGATGAAAAACATGGCACGATAATCCTTTAACATGAAAAGGTATAACACTAATGAATTTAATTATTCAAATATTAGATGTTATGTTACACTTTTTTAATGTCGATACGCATAGTGATCGTTCTATTATATTTTTCTTTTTACTTCTAAATTGTACGTTGAGGGACTGTTCGAAAAAGCTTGCTATGCATATATATCATCTTTGCTTACAAATACAAATTAAATAATATCATGTTCACAAAGAAAAATATGAGACATGCATCGTGCCTGCAACAGTACAATGATGCAAGCTTTCAGTTATTCGCGGGAATTACTTTTGCCCAAAGCTTTCTGAACAATTACATACTGTTGTTTGTGGGGTTTCGGACTTTCGGTTCATTGTCATTGAGATAAGAATTACTGTTCTTGTCTGCCCTATTGTATGAACGTGGTTACATGCATGTTTCAATTTGAACTACAATTTTGGTATATAAGATTCTGAGATTATATAATATAAAAGACTACTTCTAGCCAGCATAAAGATTTTCCTCGCATAAACAATGACAGTGCTAGAAATGTTTTCTGTGAGAGCACAATATGACAAATATAAAAAGCAATATTTTTATTAATGAAATTTAAGATTTTACCACCGATCTGTGGTGTAGGTTATTTTTTTTAATCAAATTGAGGCCTAACTGAAATTTATGTAAAATTTCACATAAAATTTAAAATCTTAATGGGGCATTAGTCCTCACTAAGTCATATTGGGATACAAAGTTTGATAGATTTGTTATTGGTCATGATTTCATTAGCTGCTAATGCTGTTGTTGAGGTGGTTGATTAGTGTGTGGACTTTAAAATTTTTAAGTCTTCTTTGTAAAAAATAGTGGAAAAATATATATAACCACTAGCTACTCAATGAGTGACGTCAAGAATATTTTCTCTCAAAGAATCTGGCTTTACATAATTACTAAGGATAACAGAAAATTCAATGAGTAGCATGTAAGAAATCAACAATGTATGAAAAACTAAAAAAAAGAAGGAGAAGAAGAAGAATAAGGATTGTTTGATGTGAGTCTTGAAAGAGACTGTAAAAAGTAATTGACCTAAATCCCATTCAACTGTGAGTCAAATAATTCATGCTTATTATTCAAATGCAAGTAACCGGCGGGGGTTGCTTTGCTTACCTTTGTACTTGTGAATAATTATAAGCCTTGGAATAGAAAAAAAGCAAAGGACTGCTAAAATGGGTCCCATGAGAGAGAATAATGAATTTATTTAAAAGAACAAAAAGAAGAAGGGCAACTAATTAAGGGTATACTAGACAAAATAATTACTATTACATAGGGAATTCATGATGAGATTGGAAAGAGCATTATTGTCCTTTTGACTTAGATAGGAAGAGCCATAGATATTATTTATTTATTTATTTTTTCAATTTTATGAAAGACAAGCACTATGAATGAGCCTAGAAAGACATGCCGGTAATGTGTTGTCACTCTTATGTATAAAGAGTGTGCCACTTTGAACAACTTTGGCAAAGCCCCAAAGAAAGAGCTTTGCTCTAAAGATGGTGTAGGCAGCTGGCTTCTGCTTGCTTAAAGAGCAAAAGAAAAGGAAGAAGCATCTTTAGAAGCTGCAGACAATAATGCTCCTCATTCTTATGCATCCGTTAGTATAGAAGAGAAAAGGAAAAAAAAAAAAAAAAGAGAACAGAAAAACAAAATGAAAAAAAAATAATAAGGAGCAATGGAAGAGAGAAAATGATATATCTCAAGCAATCATTTAGCTTGAGAATCTCATAATTTTTTCTTAATGATCATATATCTGGAGTCAATGATAATATCACTATTTGTGAGAGAATTTATTGGTAGTGGGAATATAATATGAAAAACATAAAAAGATAGTTTCCTAAATGAATGTTAAATATTTTTAGATGCAACCCAAATTTCACACAAGAAATTATACACAAAAAATAGGATTTAAATTACACTTACTAGCTCTTTATTAACAACTCCAATTAACCTTCATATACATAATTAGGACTTAAATCTGAAAACCAGTTGTAAATTTCCTTAATACAGAATAGAAAGTACAGCATCAACATCGTTCACACACACACATATATATTCAAGTTTAGCCTAATTTGACTACTTTCACTGTCTATAACACGTAAAAAGAGCAATCTTAATTAAAGTGTGTGCAAGAGCGATGAGTTCAAGGAAGGACCCTTTAGAGGACAGAACTGGTTACAGTAAAAAGGAGGCACGCTTCCCCAGTAATTTAACAGTATGACTGGTTTGGTAAATGCCTAGTAGTACTTGCCACCACAGGCCATCCACAGATGAGAGGAGGAAAGTCCTCTCAGAACTTTAGTTTTATTTTAATTTTGTACATAATATTTTATAAAATTTGCAAATTACTTTTCTTAAATTGTATTTTGTCTCCTCTAAAATCTTACACCTCTTCGTTTACCCCTGTTTATTAGTTCAGTTACACTCCCGTTCTTGAGAATAAGTTTCTGCCTCTGCCCGTGCTTGCAACTGATCAATAATGAAATATTTGTACATGAAAATTTTGCAATGCAAACCAAAATAAAAGAGAACCACTCAAAAGACAATATTCTGGTTGGCATTACTCTAATGTCTCTTCCTTGCTATATACTTCAAATAATGTCATGCCCACTGCCACACCCTTTTTGAAGTTATTAGTGTTCATGATCATCAGTTCAAAGCTGCTATATATCTATTGATCTTGCAGGAAAAGGGGGGAGAAGAAAAGTTATATTTCTTATCTTTCTCCCTTTGAGCATGAAAGGGGGAAAAAGGAATATAAAAGAAAAGAATTTAGAGGGTTACTAAAGTTTTGTTTTTGATATATAAAGTGGAAAGCTTAATAGGATTCCTAAACTGATTTTGTCTAACAGTATCTTAATCTCTTAATTAAAGCATTAACAAAAATTGAGGGATGATGAATTCCAAAATTAACAATTGTTTGTGTATATATATATATATGTTTGTATGTATGTATGTGCATGAATGCATAACTAATAAGTGGTATAATATATGACAAGAGCATGTGTAGGTTTTGATAAATTCAAGAGTCTATATATAGTTGAAACATCAAAAGAAGCACTCCACTAGCAATAAGACAAACATTAATTTAACGTATGTACTGGATATATATAGCTCTCTTTATTAAGATTAGTTTTGCCACTAAGCTTCTTAAGCACATGCAATCAACAACACTAATTACACACACACACACACATATGTAGCCTCACGTTCCCTGAAAGATTTGTCTTTTATTTGTTTTTAGTATTTGAAAATCCCCCTTTGGTTCATTTGTTGGTCGCTAGCGCCATATCAAAATCTACAGTGCCAACTACCTACACGAAGATTATGATCTTTGACTTCAGCCTTTTTCTAGCTTTTTCGATAAAAAATATATATATATATATTGCAAGTGATACACATGATATCATATTTTATTCAAAAAAGAAGACCAGCTTACAGCATGAATATTGATGGGGTTGTCTTGATCGCAACATATATATTGATAAACAATATTGATACACATATACACACACATTATCAGTATATTTCTCAAAGGTCAAATCTTAAATGCCATACCTTTTAAGGTTTCAATTTAACTGAAGGTAATCACTCTTTGCAACAAAAATCTTGGTATTATATATTTCTTGCTCTAACAACTGCAATCCATTTTAGCGATCCAAATATTAACTTATTCCGTAGTTTTGTAAGATATAATTAGGAATATATTGAATGTCTACTATAGCAAAATGCTAAAATAAACATAACCAGTGTCACCAAAATTAAGCACTCGCATATGACGTCAGACATTCAACATTATTACACAATAAAAGAACTTTTAATCCCAGATTTTCCTTTAATGATAAAACGCATATATATATATATATATATATATATATGCATGTATCTTTGAAAACAGCGCGGCAATTACACTTATGTAATGTCTATTATCATGATCAAAAAGGGTGTAACACGCAAGAGAATCCAGTCATGTCGCAAAATTTGAAAGGAAATTTACCAAAAAAGGCAGGACATAGAATTATCTGAGAAAGAAAGCCAATATCTAAAGGGGTCTAGGCCTAGATAGATAGATCTTAGATTGTTGATTATTATCGTTGTAAATGATCACCATTTGACATTATGGGAGTGACCGTACATGTGTGTGGGGTTGTAGCACCCTGGCAGTAGGTGGAAATCCAAGTCATATTCAAATGGGTTTGTCCATATGCTGTCTCCTTAGATATCATTGTCCCTCATGGGCTCTCTTTTTTATTTTTCCTTGATTATTGTTATTTTTTACCCCATTTATTTTAGCATACATTCTCCATATGTCTTCTTCTCCATTATTTTATTGCTTTTATTTCATTCTTCCTAGTTGTAAGGCACTAATAATGTGCCTAGTCCAATATATATATATATATATATATTGAATTGAAAGTGTAGGGGTACTCAAAATCCTGTCATGTCCTCTTTGAAAGTTTTGCAAGCGTGGGGGCTCCTCCGTGGTTCCACTAAAGTACTCTTTTGCATTTTGCATCTTATTTTATAGTATCCTCGTAATATGATATGGTTTTGACTCTTTTTTTAAGGTATAGAAGTAAATGATCAGTATTTTAAAAAGAAATGATCACAATTTTTTTAAATTAGACAAATTATTTTTTTTATCAATAATAAATTTAAATTTATCAAGTTTATCAAATAAATTCAATTTATTATTAATAAATGACTATTTGTTTAATTTAAAATGTTATGGTCATTTATTCTAAATAGGTCATTAAAAAACCTAAGCAGCCCAATTTTCCTTTTTCTTATTTGCATTCCTCGCATTCCTTAATGATAGTAATTTATAATAGTACAAAAACCTTTCCTGAAGAGGGAAAAAAAAAAGAAGAGGAGAAATCACACACACCAGAGGCAACTACAAGAACAATATATATATGATTATATGCATGTTCTAGTGATACTAATACGTGTTAATCCATTATAAGGTGCGAAGAGTTTAAATCCTTCATTAAAGGAAAAACATATGAGTTATCAAGTAGTATGCCCAATTATAGTTCTTGTTTTAGATTAAAAAAAAAAAAAAAAAAAAGAAGAGAGAAAGCTCGTTTGTCATTCTTCACTTAAAGACCCACTAAACTTTTGTGGGCTGAATAATGAATTATTTATCTAGTCATCTGATATACTTGTCAAAAGACGATTAATTAAACAGTATTCCGTAAGTGGGTAATCATATTTATTTGCGAAAGAATTGAATGTAATATATCTAATATGAATCGAAAATGTAGATTTAGATATCGAATGATGCATATCATGTTTTTATTATCTTTATTTATACGCTAAATTGTAATCTCAGTCATAGCGGAAAATTTACATTTTAAATGATAGAGAGTTGCAGTGGGACATGGAGCTTTTTAAAAGGACCGTATCTTAAAAACGACATCAGTTCTGAAAACGACAACACATTTTTTGCAGAACAAGAAAACATTGATGTGTGCTACTTAAGTTGCAAAAAGGCTACACACCATATGTTTATACGTAACAGCGTGCCTAAACTGCTTAAATAGGGTCAGCCCAACTTAGTCTCGAGATAGGCTTCGACAGAAGGACCTCCAACAGGGACGCTATTTTTGAAACTGAATGACAGCATCCACCAAACGACGTCGTATTCAGAAAACGACAACATCATATAGAATCGACATTCTACTTTAACTTTGAAAAACGACATCGTTCTAAGACAATTTAGAAACGGCATCAGATTTTAGACCATGAAATAGGTAAGAAAAGACATTAGTTTGAAGAATCACAAGACACAACCTTAAATTACAACACGCGGAATTCGTACATTGTGTTTTTTTTTTTTTTTGAAAATGGTAATTGTATATTTGCATTCTAAATTAGAGAAGCACAGACGCTAATTTATACACGAAAGAGTGCAAAGTGTTAGACGACAACCTCAATCGTAGACCGGAATTATCAATGAATTCAACATGCTTAAGGAAACAATAAGTGTATTGAAATCTAAAAATAAGAAACCAAAAAAGCACACAACTAATACAACACAAATTACTCTTAACTTTGAGGGAACAGCACATCCTATCAAAGGAAGGTGTACCGTAGAGCAGATTCATTAAAAAAAGAAACTTATCTTCAAAATACGACAGCATTTAAGGGAAACGCCATCAGATTTATAAACAACGAAGACATACTAAAGACGACATTGACAATAGATCTGAAACAACAATAGCTCCAAAAACGACAATACATCTAATATACAGTAACAAATATGAATGACACTTTATAACAGATAGACAACGGGTACATGCAGATTGCGGAAGACACAAGTACGAAAATTTACATTAAAAAGCAAAAATAAGGAGGAAAAGATAGCATATAAACAACCTTAAAATAACTTTTTAAAGAACAAGGCACAAATCACAAACGACAACGAGTAAGAATGTTGTCTAGTCAAAAGATCAAAAGCCAACAATAAATATGAAAAAAGGCAAATGACATTTTACACATCATTCAACACTTGTCACAATGGACAGTTTCTAATCACGAAGCATAATGGAGAATAAGGAGAGAGTTCCAAAAACCAAACACAACACCCCTTTCTTTAAATTTTTGATCATCAAGTTTTTATCTCAAAAAAAAAAAAAAAGGAAAAAAAAAACACTCTTTTTTTATCTCATACCAAAAAGCACAGAATTTCACCACCGTCTCAATTTGCATTTGGTCACTTGATGAAACAGTTGGTAAGAGCAGATTCCGAAACAAAAGCAGACAGAAGAAGGCGCAATGCCTGCAAACCAAAACACATTAATGGGAGATCATGAGCAATGAGAAACAAAACTGTACTACGGATACCCACACACATATATGCATCATATAGATATAGTTGGGAACAATGCGTATATAGAGATAGCTATGTATACCTCCGGTTTGCCGACATGAAAAACTTGCTCCTCAACATCGCTGAACGGCACCTTCAATTCTTCGAGAATGGAGAAGCAAGAATCCGAGGACATCGGTGTAACGGTTAGATTGTCAGTCACCACAACCACTGTAGATGCCCTTAAGAAACCTTCATAATCAGGTCAACTATAGTCATCATGTAAAGGGTTAACAAAGTTGAGACGATCCCCACCAGGAAACAAGACAATGCCACCTCCCCAACCGAAAACTATAACGTCAGAACACTCCGACCGATCTTCAGTGCAGTAGCGATAAGGCAAAAAGGCTTTCTTGATTCCTGACAAGTCACAATGCCCATTACAACCAAGGGCAATGAATGGCGAAGTGAATTTAAGCTTTCGTACGTTGACTTGAAGCGTTGCTCATCAGGGTCTTGGGCTGACTTATACAAGTTTGTCTCCACAACGTTTGAAAGAACTAGTACTATCACCATGATCAATTTGTTTCAAAGTGTGAGCCAGTGATACGGTCAAGAAGCTGAAGAGTAAACTGACAAAATCTATGCTGGCTTCTGCATAGCAAACCTTCTTCTTGGATTTGCTAACCATTAACTTAACTGAAATGCCTTTCTCATGTTCATCGGAGTTCTTCGCCTCCTCTTCCTCTATCAAAGTACTTGGTTTAAAACTTGAAGAACATATCATTACTTCTGGTGCCGGTACGAATTGCTTGAGAAGAGTATCTGTCAATGGTGCCTTCGATACCAACGAGCAAACGAGCACAGCCAATGCCTGAAAAAAATTAACGAAAATGAAAAAGAGAACAAAGGTCTAGTGTGATTAAGCATTGCGCTTCAATTAGGAAAGAATCAAAAGATTTCTCGTAAGGAGCGACTCAATGAGGAAAAAAAAAACAACTGCCAATTTGGATAGCTACTCATTAATAGAGAGTCAACAATCAACTTGAATTTCGAATGAAAAGAAATAAGATTTAGGCCACAATCTGTCAATGAAGAACATATCATACGCAAAAAAAAAAAAAAAAAAAAAAAAAAAAAAAAGGACATAGTATCATCTGCAGAATTTCTAAATTTTAACAAAGATACACATGGCAGAAAATAACTATAGTCTATCTACATATAAGATAGGAAACGAAAAAAGGAAAAGAGAAGAAAAATCTCATCTGCTCCAACGTTGAAAGTCATCTCTTGTACGGTGCTCCTGTCATCGATTCCACATTCGTCAAAACAGAGAAAAGACTTCAAGACATGACACTCGCATCACACGTAAGTTGTCGCTTTTCCCTTCATAAAACGGTAGTAAACTGAAAGCCCCTCAGACGCACGCAAAGTCATTTGGCGAGTCATTGGCCTCCCACAATAGCAAAGAGCTTTACTATAATATCTCAACGTTTTGTTAGGGCAGTGCCTCAAGGCACAGCACTAGAACTTGGTTGGCACGCAGTTGTAGTATATTCTTGGCTTCAGATTCAACCGCATTGCAGGCTACGTTGTGGAAATGTTCGACATCTAGATTCTCAACGCTGTCGTACAAATGGTTCATGCGACCAAATATTCCAGCACTAGACATCGACATTGATAGGTGATTTTTACGGGCAAGAACGAGAGTAGATCCCAAGGGACGGTCAAGAAACTGAAGAATATCAACAAAATCGTCATCACATTCGGCATAGATAACTCTCTTCTTCTCTTTCTCCGAATAGACCTTTAAATTAATACGATTCACATTATCCTCTGCCATGGAAGTCATTATCCCATCAAACTAAAAACAAAGTTTAAGGTATCTTTTCAAATCCAAAAAACAACCTTCAAGAATGAGGAAGAGTTCTGAAGCTTTCTGCAGCTTTTAAGGTCTGTATCTCAACTAATATGTTACTCTTTTTTCGAAATTTAAACTCAATTAATAACATATAAATAATAAATAGTCCAGCCTTAGAATTTCCCTAAGCGTCTTCTCTTGAAAGGCCCGTTGGGATTCTTACAACTTTAATAACTCCCAATAGAAATTAGACTGACTTTTACACTCCTCTATGATTGGAAATTTTAAACAGTCTTTACCATACGTCAAATCTGAACTACTATTTAAATTTTCTTTTTGGCAGTTGAACTACTACTTAAATTTTCGTTCAATGAATTCCAGAGTCAGCAATTCGGACATGATACGATGACACGATACGAAAACGACACGAGATAAATAGGTTTGGACCGCACGTTTATTAATTGTGTCATAAATGGGTTGGCACGAATAACACGAAAATAAACAGGTTGGATTCGTGCTAACACATTAAACACGCCTTAATACGTTTAATTAAACGGGCCGTAAACGTGTTAACATGGTATGACATGACCCGTCTATTTATAACACATTTAAACTTAAAAATAAAAATAGTTGAAATATTTATAGTAGGTTAGTATTAATTAGATATTGCGTTTTTGTTAATTTTCTTTATTGGTTTTTTTTTTAATTTTTTTAAAATTTTAGTTAATTGGATCATAAACGTGTCATATGCGTGTTGTTATCGTGTCAACCCGTCACGGCACGTTTAATAATCGTGTTAATCGTGTCGTGTAATATTACGCGTGCCATAGACGTGTTATGTTCATGTTCAAGTTAAGCGTACCATACTGTAAACATACCGACACAAACACAGCACGAACACGATTATTGCCACCTCATTGAATTCATATACAAGGCAAGTCCAAAAAATATAAAATAAAAGCGTTAGAAGATAAACTTCCCATCATGACCAAATTTTATTCATTATAATAGCCGTTGGGGTTGTGAGTTGCACTAATAGTTTGAGTGCAAAGCATTATAGCCATTCAAATTTATGAGATGAAACACTAACAAGGTTCTTAGACGGACTGCAAGTTGTTTCTTGCTAAACGAATTTACAAACGGTTAAGATCTGGTGTGTGATTGAAATACAATGATTGCATTTACATCACATATTCAATTACATAGCTGCGTACAGAAAATTTGAAATACGAGTATATATTTAAGTGTCTATACAGAATGTATTCCAAGTACATATTTAACAATATATGATCAAGTAATTGTTATAAAATTGAAATTTAAGACAATATTTAATTACTTTAATGATATTATTTTAGAACATATATAAAATATACAAACTAAAATCATATCTTAATTTAATAAACATAATTGACCCATTTGACTCATTAACCTTATATTTAAATTTATGATATATAATTGAGAGCAGTCCACATATTGTAGGAATGAGTTTATAAAAAAAAGGTACGAATTCTTTATCATTGCTTTCTCTTTTATTTCAAATAAAACTTTATAACTATTTCTTTTTTTTTTTTTGGTTGGAAAATGGCTTCCCTAGCATAATACCTGTGATAAACTATTTTCTTTGGTTATTTTTATAATATTTTGAAAATTTAGCAAATTATTTTAATGACGGCACTTTTTATACATATAATTACATAGCAATTATTTTAATGATATTAATTTTGCTTTTTTTTAAATATATCAAAAATTTCTTCAAAAAAATATTTCAAAAAGTTTAAGGGTAACCATTTACGTAACATTTCGACTTTATTATTAAGGAAAAATATCCAAAGCACTACGTATGTTTTGTCTAAAAATTATTTTTGTAAAAGTTATATTTAAGCAAAATACATAAAATGTTCTACTTGAATGAGGGGTGAAAACCATGGTTCCCACCACTTTTTCATGGTTTTCACCATTTTTTTAGTTATAAACAGTATAAAGCTTTTATACACCACTTTTTCAGTTATAAACGGTGTAAAGCTCCACATGCTACATTAATAATAATAAAAAAAATCGCTACAATATAAAGCTATCATATACTACAATAAAAATGATTCTAATCAACGCTTCCTATCATCCATCTAAAATACCCTCCTCGTTTTAGGTATTTTCTCTGTTACTAACAAGTGTTATAAGTCTTGAATGTCAAAATTAAAAGTCTAATAAGAGTCTAATTAGCGAATGAAAAAAAGTCGAGGGTACAGAGTACAATTGATTATCCCTATAAAACCTCAAACCCTAATCTACTGGGCTCCTAATCCCATTTTCACAAGCTTCAGATTGAGAGCTCGCCGTCGCCACGGAGTCGTCTTTCTTTTCTCCATTTCTCTTCCTTTCTCGATTGCGAGGTAGCATCTTTCAATTTCTCTTACAGATTACAAATCTTTTCTGCATTCTTTGGCTTGAATCAAGCAAATATAATTTCTCATTTATACTGAAGCGTGCTAATCAAGCTAAACATTTTATTGTATTTCAATTGCGGATGTTTTGTTAAATTAATCAAGTTTTAAATTTTTATTGGTATTGGCGAAAAAATTGAAGCTTTATGGGTCTTTGTTGTGGATTTATGGTGTTTGTGGATCCATTTGATTACCCCATTTGTCTGTTATATTTGTGCGTGTGTGAATGAACATGTTGCTTTTCACGTATTTTCAATGGTTTATTGATGTTTTGACGAATCCCTTTTGTTAGTTCTGTTGGATTGTCCTAGCGTCATGTAAAATCTGTGTGGGTCTATATATATATATATGCCTCTGTATTTTTGGCACATGATTATTCTTTATTTTTTATTTTTTATGGACCTCGACATCTTCAAACATTTTGGTGATACCCTTTTGTCCCTGTGCTGTTTGAAATGTCGTCCCCAAAAGAACAATTGTGAATAATCAAGGCTGGAGTCTCAAAGGGGCTCTTTTTCCCAAACACTCTCTTATGGGTGTTTGGAAAGAAATACCAATGAGCTTGAGAATTGGCATAGCTTATTGCCATAGGCCTTTGGTTTTGGGGAGCGTTTTGGACAAGGTGCTGGTTCAATGGTTGTACCTAATGCTTGTGGGTTGAGGTCACACTCTTTTTCCTGTATTTAGATGTTTTCATCTTGTTATTTTTACCTTTAAAAAAAAAACATACATCTTTTCTGGTAGAATAGATTATACATATATATATGTATGTATATAAGCTCTTTATTTAAATTTTATGATCACATAAGAACACTTGAGGTTTACCATGGGCAGTTGCTTTTCCTTAATTCTTTTAAAGTTCAATTGGTTTTGAGATTTTTTGAATAAAAGTTAACTTTCCCTGCATTTATATGTAATATGGAACTAAGGTTTTCAATAAGATTAAGTTGACGGATATAACTGTTTTTGTTAATCTATTTTTTTTAATAAGATTATAGGTGCTCTATATAGTCTGCTATTGGGTTTATCTTGTTCAATTCGACATAGCACTAAGCTATTTTTGAGTCTTGCACTGTTTGTAATCGGGAGTCATGTCTCATTGCAAGTTTGAGCATCCTAGACACGGATCTCTGGGTTTCCTTCCAAGGAAAAGAGCCTCTCGCCACAGGGGAAAAGGTCTTTACTGAATTCCGTATTTGGATTTGCTTATTGGGGCATCATTTCTAATTCATTTGCCTTATTTAGAGTATCTGTTTGTATTTTGTGTTATAAGTTGTTATTGACCTCTGTTCTGATGCAATAGTTCTTCTATGGACTGTCTTTCTTTTGTGATAAATGATCCTAAGTGTCTATGTTCTTAGTTGGGTTAATACCCTCATTGTCAATATTTACTTATGCATCATATTTTGCTTTTTGGGTCCTGTTAAGGGGTTTTTTTAGCTCACTTTTGTATTCCTTTATTTGTTATTTATACTTGACACGTTTGTCGTGTAGGATGAGGTTTTGCTTCATTTAGTTGTTTTATCCTTTGACCCATTCTGATGGTTGTTCTTTTTCCCTCCCTCAGGTGACTCATTCTGATGTTAATGAGCCAGTTGATTGATTTTGTTGCATACACGTCTATGATTTATGTAAGAATTGTGTGCTTTTCTTTTCTAGTTTCTGAATAATAACTTTAACCATATATTGTCATGTTTGCTCTTTGCAGTGAAGGCTTTTCCTAAGATGATCCAACAAAACTATGCAGATTGACTGCTTTCCTAGGATATAAAGCTGGGATGACCCACCTTGTTAGAGAAGTTGAGAAACCAGGATCCAGTGAGCATTTTTTTAGATTTGAGCTTTTCCTTTCTAAATAACTGCAAGCTAGTGTGTTGTTATTGTTCATGAAGGGAAGAAACGGACATTGTGTTATTGGGCGAGTATTCAAATGCTTGCTCTTCTTTTATGAACTAGAACTTCACAAGAAGGAAACATGTGAGGCTGTTACTGTTTTTGAAGCACCACCCATGGTAGTTGTTGGGGTTGTTGGTTATATTAAGACACCCCGTGGTCTTCGCTGTCTAAACACTGTTTGGGCCCAGCATCTTAGTGAAGAGGTGAGGAGGAGATTCTTCAAGAACTGGTGCAAGTCGAAGAAGAAGGCTTTTACCAAATATTCAAAGAAGTGTGAAACTGATGATGGTAAAAAGGACATTCAGGCTCAGTTGAAAAATTTGAAGAAGTATTGTTCTGTGATCCGTGCTTTGGCACATACCCAGGTGTGAGTCCTTGGAATATTTTCATTTGTTTTTATGAGATGTTCTGAAGAAAATGTAATCTTTTCTTCAAAGTGTGATGGTCTTGTGTATCTAAAGTGGTGTGAATTCTTTGCAGGAAAAGTGCTCGTGAAGTTAGGTATACCCTTTTATGCACCTTTTGACCAGTGATATGGCTTTGTTAACTAGTTGAATTTGACAGACCATTGTTTGCTCCAAATTTTTGAGCTTGTCGAACATCAGATGAAGGTTTCCCATGTTAAAGTAATTAATTTTATTTATTTGTGTAATTTTTGTATATTAGAAAAATGAAGGGCTTGAAGCAGAAGAAAGCCCACCTAATGGAAATTCAGGTTAATGGTGGAGACGTATCTCAAAAAGTCGACTTTGCCTACAATTTCTTTGAGAAGCAAATCCCAATTGATGCTCTTTTCAGAAAGATGAGAGGATTGACATTATTGGTGTGACAAAAGGTAAGGGATGTGAAGGCGTGGTCACTCGTTGGGGTGTCACTTGTCTTCCCCGCTAGACGCACCGCGGACTCCGCAAGGTAGCATGTATTGGTGCCTGGCATCCAGCTAGGGTTTCATTCACCGTTGCCCAACCTGGACAGAGTGGTTACCATCATTGGACAGAGATGAACAAAAAGATATACAAGCTTGGAAAGGCTGGGCAGGAGTCTCACTCTGCCATGACCAAGTACGACAGGTTGGTATTCATAATCTGCATACATTATTGGTCTGTGTTAACTTAGTTCATAACAAATTTGTTTTCCCCTTTTGTTAATGGAGTTTGATATTTGCTGTAACTTTGTACTTTTGTATTTTTCCGACGAACCAGGACTGAGAAGGATATTACACCTATGGGAGGATTCCTCATTATGGTGTGGTCCAAGAGGATTTCCTGATGATTTAGGGTTGCTGTGTGGGCCCAAAAAGCGTGTTGTGACCCTGAGGCAATCACTGCTGAAACAGACTTCCAGGGTTGCCTTGGAGGAGATCAAGCTCAAGTTCGTAGACGCTTCGTCCAAGTTTGGCCGCGGTCGTTTCCAAGCTACTGAGGAGAAGCCAAGGTTCTACGGTCCGCTGAAGGCCTAATTTTGCTGAGAGAAATGTTGAACTATTATAGCCCTCCCATTTTCTTTTTTCAAGTAGCGAGTATTTTTTGTCATTTGCAAATTCCAGCCACATATCACCGGATTTCTTTATTTCTTTCCAATTTCATCTCTTGTTTTTGGTAGAACATTGCAATTTTGGCAGATTTTGGAATATTTAGTTTTTGTTTATGGTCGCCTTAGCCTTTTGATTTGATTTGATTTGATTTTCTCTTTTATTTTTGGCCATGTTTACCTGTATTGATGAGGCTCAATGGGCGTTATGCGAACATCAAATTTTCGATGGTAAATAGAGAAAAGGTTTAATTACAAAAACATACCTGTAATTACTCTAAATGAAATAGAAATGCTTGAAGAGGCACTTCTATGTGTTTGGCGCTATTATTTTAACTAATATTCTCTTCTGCTCTAAAGCTGTTATTGTACTTGATAATTTTTTAGGAGGGAAACACGATATATGTTTTTTTCACAAAAGAACCTTTTAACAAAGGACCTATAATGCCCTCATTCAGAAATCTGACAATTCAGATGTACTATATGGTAGTACGACTAATAATTTGGAATTGCTTCCTCCCAAAAAAAAAAAAAAGAAGAAGAAATGCAATGATCCCAAGATACAGAGATGGAATGCTTTAATCCCAAAGCAGTTCAAATTTAGAAATGGGATGTAACAAACATGAGTATTGTATGGGAAAGAAGTTTTCTATTTTTCATACTAATGATGAATGCAAGTCACAACTGACCAGTCTGAGCTATGTGTGACTCGCAACTGCTTGATGTAACACACACAAGATGCCATCCTATGTATCTATTTGTGCACATATTTTATCACATACTCAATCTGACACAATATCTTCCCATAAGGGGTTTTTTTTAGAAAAAAAAAACTTCTCTGAAGTAGGCTTGGAAAGGGTCTCTCACTTGCGCTCGGTTTGACGACTAGGAAAGAGACACGAGGCATGAAAAATACGAAGGGAGTATAAAAAGTGATCAAACTAAGTGAACAAATTCATATTTTATTTCTATTTAGATTAACACTGCAATTTAAATTGTAATTTCAACTGCATAATTCAAACCTGCAAATTAATATAAGTCAAATCTGCGAATCAAGTGGGATTATGTTACTTATTGTGCTTTAAAACTGAGGGCAAATAGGTAATTTGACTTTCCATGCGGGTATTAGCAAGTTTTCACCTTCTTGGGCATGGATTGAAATAACAAAATTCGTATGTCCTTGGATTTATTCACATGTCTCTCTATCTCTCTCTCCCTTTTTTTTTTTTGTCTTTACTGTGTTACCAAGCAATTGCATAAATTCCTCCACTACTTTTTTCCTTCTACTTTTCTCATCTACCAAACAATATAAGAAGACCGTATAACACAATATCTCTTGCAACCCTTTTGTGATTTCTCTACAATGAAAATGAAATCCTTTAAACTCAATAATTCAAGTGTCCTTTCCAATTCTTTTTCAAACTTCCTACCCTTTCCCTTTGTCACTTGAAGGAAATTAATGGAGGGAAAGCAATTTATTTTTTTATTTTTTTATTTTTGGGTCTACTAGACCAGCATCAGAACATTCTTTTTGGCGTCATTTAAATTTTTCTTTGTGGTTTTCATTAAAGCCTTTGACAAAAAACAAGGATAAAACTGATTAGAAGTTGAAAGTTTTGGGTGATCATAATTAATTGAATCCTCTTATCTTTCTGTTTTGCTGTCTTTCCGAGGTTGTCATCACTAGAGAGAGAAGAAATAAAAGAACAAATTAAAAAGTTAAAGCGACTGGAGAACTAGCCAAAAGAGATAAGAAAAAGAAAGTTAAAAAAAAAAAAAGAAAAAGAAAACATGAAAGGTGATAATATAAAAGTAGGACTTATAATTTAAAAAATTATTACGTTGGCTCCTTTTCCGTGCAGTTGTATTATATTCGGTATTTCTTTTGCTTACAATCTGAGAAAAGAAGAGAAGGGTTTGTTTTCTTGCTGGGGAATTCTTACGATGCAAAAGGTAATTTTACATTATCGGTAAAATGTAGATATTTTAACCATTAAAATAATTTTTTAACAGTTTGATTTGTAAATTTTTAACATAAATAATTACAAATCAGACCTTTAAAATACTAATTTAACTGCTAAAACATCTTGTTTCATACCTTCTCCATGGTAAGATTGGTGAATTGTTGAGAAAGGAAAAGGTTGCTTGATGTGGAGACTATGGTTTGAAAAAAGAAAAAGAAAAAAAAAAAATGGCGGTGCTTCAAGCAGATCAATCTATTATTTTTCAACATCTGCTTTTGTGTGTTTTCTTGTCATGGGACCCTTTTCTCTTTAAGAAAAATGTCTTACATGAAACAAAAACAAAAATAAAAGAGGGAAAAGTTGTGTTATCTTTTTTGTGGGAGATGAGATGACTCCTGTACATGACAGCAGAGGTTATGTTATGTCTAATTCCAAGAATTAAACAGCAAAAAAACAAAAGGAATCCTCTTTCTTTTCTTTGTATTTTGGTTTGAGACGGCATGTTTTTTAGCTTCTTTATTTTCATCCTTAATCTAATTCGACAATGATTTTTTTTTCCTTACCTTTTTCTCACCAAGGAAATAGAAGAATTGATTTTTTTTCCCCTTGTTTCCTCTCACAAGTAACTTGAAGTTAAGCGGCTGACCACAAGTTAAGTTTATTTGGGTAAAACAGAGGTGAAGTCATTTTATTATTTCTACTTTTGCAACTTTCACATTAATGTATTTTCTCTTTTGACAATATTAAGTTCCCATATCTTTAACTTTAGATGTAGTAGTTTTTTCATTTCCTCTATAAAATGGACCAAAACAGAAAGGGAAAAAAAAAGAAGAAAGAAAGAACAATACTCTGGCTTGTTACGAACAAGTTTAGATAGGCTTTCATATCATTCTCAGACATGGTGATTGCCTTGTTGACAAAATAGCCCATTTGGCCATTCCCTTCTTGTCCCTCCTTTCTGTGTAGGGTCTTCTAAATCATACATATATTTTGTAATCATGGGCTTCATTTCTTTTTCAAGAATTTCCTTTGATTTATGATTCATCACAAAGCATTCTTGGCTTAATGGTAATTTAAAGGTGGTGTTGTTGTTGTTGCATGTGTGTGCGTGTGAGAGAGAGAAGAGGCATCATGGAGTGGTGCTTTTAAAACTCTTTTCGGTTAATGTTCACCAAAAGAACAAAACCAAAAAAGGGTCTAATGTTTTATTTGATTTTTCTATGGCCAAATAATAAAATTTTGTCAAACCAACACAGCTTGTAGTAGACTAGTAGTGCCTGCTGGTGGGATTCCTAGTGTTTTCTGACAAAAGTAAATGGGGTTCCAATCAACAGGTTGTTTTGACAAAAAAACAATTACATGAAGAACAGATGTGGTCTACATCAACCTCTTTTCTTCTTTCTAGCCCTTTTCCTTTTATGCACCAGATCCATTTCTTTCTTCTCTTGAATCATGGCTACTCTGCTACTTCACAGCTGTAAGGTATGCCAACACTGCTCTCTCTCTCTTTCTCTCTCTCTACACATTTTTTTCCTTTACTTTAATATTTATTAAATTCTTTGTAGGTATGTTCTTAATGTGGTTTGATATGCTCTTGTTGTGTTATGGGTGAGATCTTTGATGGCAAACCTACCGCAATGCAAGTGCCATTTGAAAAAAGAAATAATACACAAAACGCTTTGCAGCAAAACTTTGGTTATTTTAGTTATAATATTCTGTTCTGTAGCAGCAACAGCTTTTTCTTTTCGTGTCTTTCTCTTTTTTATTTAATGGGTAATTATTTGGGATACATAGAAATATTGCTCACCTTTCCATGATTACATCCCAATGCTTATGTTGGATTTGAATTAGGTTACTCATTACTGCTATTGGGATATACCCTATGTCTTAATCCTTGCCAGAAAAATAATAATAAAAACAAAGAAAGAACAACCCTATTTTTTTCCACAACATCAGTAAATGTTCCAACCCATGTGTTTTCTCCACCTTTTTAAGTTGTAATAATACAGAAAAATGATAGTCACAATCATATATATGCCTGTGGTGGAAGATGGTTTAGGGGTAAAATCATATGGTTATTTCCTTTGGCAATCATCTCAAGGCCGTGGTTATTATTGTGAAAAATGGTTGGAGGAAAAAAAAATCATAATTTGCCCAAAGAGTCAGAAGGTCTTTCTTTCATGTGGGTTTAATGAGTTAGGGATAACTAACAAATTGCCCACCATCCTAAATGAAATTCTTAGCACTTAAAGGTGACAGCTTTTGAAAAAGCACCAAATAGGCCACACTTGGTTTAAGGCTATGCAGACATGAAGGCCCATTCTTTTTTGATTTCTTTAACTGTGTTTCTTCAGACAAGGTATAGTATCAATTAAGTTAGGCATCAGGATCACGAACACATTTTAAAAAAAAAAGAGAAAAAAAGTGTACCAATGAGATTTGTCATATAACTTTGTCTTTACATTTTCTATTGGGGCTATAAAGCTAGCTGGGTAGAGTCTACACTCTTTAAATAATGCTTGAGAAACGTGAGTGTCTTGTTTTTTTCTTGGCAGGTAACCCACATAATCGGCAACTAAAGATTATAGGATGCCCCTAAATCTCAAGACCAATAACAATGTCTATGCACCTCCTACAAACATCAGGTCTGTTGTTCATATTGCCTTCTCATTCTCATATATAATAATACTAATGCTAATACAACTTGGATTAGATCGAGCCATTACAAGTACAAGAATAGCCTCAATTCTCTTCATACATTTCTTTTTTCTTTTCTTTTATCGGCAAGTGTTTTGAGAATCACATCTTGTTATTTTTGTCGTTTTATCACATTCTTGATAGTTTAGAAGCATCTCAGTTAGAGGAGTTTTAGGTACACTTGCCCATGTTTCTTTTTCAATTGGAACCATCAGTGAGGGTCTGGTTTCTGCAATTGTTGTTTGGAAGTATGTGCCCTCCTTTCTCTGTCTTATCCTCATTAGCAATGCAAATTAATAGTTGAACTTTCTTCATTACAATGCTTGTCTGACACTATTTCTTCTTGAATTACTTGCTTGAAATTAGTCTTGCTTCCCACAAACATGTTCGGATATTTAAGAAAATAATTCTCTTTCTTCTCTGCTCTCGGTTACTTCTTTCACAATTTTTGGATTGTTTCCTGGAGATTCAGAGATTTCTTGTTTCTTAGATCAGCTCTCCAATGAACTTCTGTTCTTTGACTGCTGATTAGTCACCTTATTAGCTATACATCAGTTTTTTTATATGACTAATCCTGTCATTCTTGTGCAGGTCTATAGAGATTACAAACAAATGAGCAGCAAACCTATTCTTGAAAGAAGAATCGATAGAAGTAGTCACCCAGTTGCGCATTCTTGATCCTTGAGAGCAATTATTTACTAGTGTTGAAACTTATTCCAAAGGAAGGAAAGAGAGAGAGAGAGACGAGTATGAATGATATTAATTCAGAAAGATCAAAGCCATGGAACGTACATACGGGTTCAGATCCAACGCCATCTCAAACAATTTCAGGAGGAGGAGGAGTTGATAGTGAAGCGCCATGGAAAAGTTTTGGGACATCCATGAATGCAATTTCCTTTGGTTTTGTTGCAACTGCCATCTTGATATCCATGTTCCTCATCATGGCCATCTTTGAGCATCTCTTTAAGCCTACCTCTTCTTTTTCCTCCCCTGAAGATGCCGCCATTGCCAACACCAACACTTCTCTAGAGTCGGGAACATTTCACAAACTTGGAAATCTTCATACTGTAAGTTCCCACCAAAAGTTCACCTTAATCATTTGCTTCTTCCAATATATCGACTCGAGGTGATGTTAATTGGTTGATTAAATGTTATTAACAGGTTCCAACATCTTGTGCGTCAGATTTGTCAGTGGTGATGCCAGGACAGCAGTATCCAACCTTTATTGCACAACCAGCTCCTTTCCCATGCCCGAGGGAAGGAATATATTGGCCTTCCCATCAACATAATTTTCTACGTCCTCAGCAGATATAGTACTTGTGTATTCATAAAGCCAATCAACTCTCTTTTGTCCCTCTTTATATATATACACTGAGTTATATGAATTTCGTATAATCAGAACATTTTCTTGGACAGAATTCACTGCCTTGCAGGTTTAGTGAGCGCCTGATTGCTGAGGAATGTCTTTTGTAATTCATTCACTATTCTTTTTTTATTATTATTTTTATATTTTTACATTCTGGATTATTATTGTCTGCATTTAATATTCAACTACGTAGAAGAAGAAACCGAGAACCGGATTGAAAGAAATGGATTTTAAAGTGGTGGAGTTTGTATTTGGCTGTGGTTTGCCATATGATATTCTACTGAACTTTGTTTTTCACTAATGAAATTCTCAAGGAGCTGCAAGTATGAAAACCTACCATTTATTGAAGCTATGAAAACTTCATGTAACTGAATAATGTGTTTCATAAAAAAATTAGAATTATTGCAATATCAAAATTGGGAATAAGTTTGTTACTTGTTAGCAACTTATACACATCGTACGACAGGTGAGAGAAAAAAAGGGTAAAAACTCTGATAAATCAACCATCTCTAGGAATTTGACCGAATTTAAATTTTTGCAGACCACAACTGACGTTATATACAGATGCCTTTTCTTTTTTCTTTTTCCCATCTAATCTTTGACACATTGAACCCTTCATTCTGGGGAAATTGCTTCAATGATTTAAAAAAGAAAAAAGAAAAAAATCCACGTTTCTTGCTATTCTATCATGGGAATTACGCTATCTTCCCAAACCTTGAAAGAATGAATCTCATTAAACGCAGTCATTCTCATTCTCGTTCCCATCCCAAGATAATTGCATGGTTACAAGTAAAACATGATCAGTTAACTGAGGGCAGAAGCCACATTGCTGTTGTGTGGTGTTTTTAGTAGAAAGCTCCATCCAATAACCACCAACACTCCTAAACTCGAACTCGAGCTTTCATAGGCCATGACTCATGACGCGAAAAAGATCTTACACATAACACCACCAAAACCAAACACCATAATAGCTGACACCACATGTGAAAGGACAAGGAAATTCGTTTTCACATGAGGGCCTCCTTTTCTCCTCCCTTGTCCTTTTCTGTCTCCCCTGTTTGTTTCCTTTGCACGTTGGGTTCTATCTATACACATTTCACCAGAGGTTAAAAATTAAAACAAAAAAAAAAAAAAAAAAACCCAAAAAAACCAAAAACATTAGTCTAAGAGCTAATGATCCTCCAACACTTCTTCATCAGGCAATATTACAGTCAATAAAGAATACTTGACCCTTAGTGATATTCTTCCCTTTTCTACAACCAGTCTTGCCCCTGAGACAACCCAATACCCTGGATTGTCCTGTGGCCCTCTCGTCATCTCTGTGGTGTCTACAAATTTCAGAAGCTTTGGTGCTTGGACGGGGACAGGAGGGCCACCGGGGTAGACCGCAGAGTTTACGTTCACATCTGCTGGCCTTGGAGGGGGCTTCTGAACCGTTGTGAAGTGATGGCTAATTAGTGTTGATATCAATCCAGACTTGGGTGCCAATCCTGGTGATCCATCCCACTCAGGATGCTTTACGACCGCCGCTCCTGAAACTCTAGAGAAGCGGAGTCGCAAGAATAAGATGTTTTTGATGCCGTAATTCTCAACCTGTAACCGGGCTCCTGTCACTATTGAGAGATCTTCATCAGACTCCACTGGAGCAGTGCAAACATGAGAGAAATTCTTCCATTGCACTTTCTCATAGTATTTTCGGTCGTATGATTCACGGCAGAAGTTTACATCAGGATCATCATCAAGTTGGAAGACTTCGGGGAGAGAGGATAAATGCTGTAGGTGGATAGCTAAGCGGTTGCCTCTCTTCCCTTCTAGATATAGGCGGAGGCCAGTCACTGGCCTCTTACCCACGTCTACCTGCCATGAAAAGGGTATATTAACAATCCAGGTTTCCCCCAGGAAATGTATAGAACAATGCAGAATAATCAAAACTCAAAAGGAGTATCATCGATAATTAAAAAGTTTTAGTAACACTTAAAAGTGAAGAACGGTAAATGATCAACATAAGGGCTTCTCCAATACCGACAAGGAGGAAACAATAAGAAATTTTCGTAAATGCAGCACTACAAAGTTTGATGAAACAGAGAATTTACAAAACATAGAAGGACCGGAAACATCTTATGCTGAACACTGTTATGATGTCATGGTTTGCCCAAAAAAACACTTATGAGAAGAAAGGTTTTTTTTTTTTTTTTATTTCTATTTTATTTTTTTTATTTTTAATTTTACCGGAAAGGTGTTCACATAAAGCTTGGGACCCATGAAGCTAAATTGTAGAGATGCATTGCTTTGTTGCTTTCTCTGTGGTCCAAGGGGAAGTTCACTGAAAACTGGCGCCCATTGTCTTGGTAGCTGAAACTCCAAAAATTGATGCAGCTCTTCAATTGGTGGTTTATCTGCAACAATGCAGAGGGATTGAACTTTCACACATTTCCAGCTAAATCATGCCAGCGTTAGATATTTTGGCCCAATATACAGCTCCGTGATTTATTGGTTTACTGGGAATTAACATATAAGAGAAATACAAAACGAGATGCAATATGCAAACAAACAAGGAAATGTTGCTCACATCGTAAATAAAGATTTATTGCATGGCTCAAGAATCCACTCCCTGGGACTCCATTCAACAGAGAAGTAATTGGGATAAAGGACATTGAGATCACATCAGGTTCACTTTGGACAGTTTGTAACCATTCATGGTGCGATAGGTTTCTAACATCACCTCCACCTCTCCTCTTACAAATTGTTACAATATCCTGCAACAAGAATTTATATTACATAAGTTTGTGGACAAATAATTAGTATGACCGTTTTTCAAAAGACTAACTATTCTATCAAGAACATTATATCAGAAACACACCTCCTTGTGTGAATAAGAACTTGATGGACTAGCGTCTGCAAACCGTAGTTGCTGCTCCCTAATTTCAAACTGAAAGAAAAATGATTAGATAAGTTACCTAAAAAAGGGCAAAAAAAAAAAAAAGAAAAGAAAGCTTCTTCCCCAACAAGTCAACTGTGGAAATTTAAGCAAACTGCCTTAACGAATCAAATCACCACATAAGGTTTTAAATGCTAAACAAGACATTTTTCCTAGGAAGAAAACAACTGTCTCTGAGGTACATGTTTAAATTTGAATATGATCTTAATCATACCACGAGCAGGTGAAATGAAAAACTATAAAGTATAGGTGAAGCTTAACCCAACACTCCTTTACAAATTCACATATGAAATCCAAAAAAAAAAAAAAAAAGGCTCATATGTAACATCACAGAACCAAAATTAGAAGCATAGAAAAATTATTCACAAACCTTGTCATTCTTGTAAACTTGTTGAGAAGATGTGCCATACTGGCCATTGGCATCTAAGAACCTTTTGTCAGCCATATCCTTTAGCTTTTTCTGTACATCAGCAGCTTGAAGATTTGATGAGTGCTGCTGCTTCATGTATATGACATCCTTCCCTCCCATCTTCACACCAACAATAATGTGGGTCCCAAATGTTTCAATAAACCTGGAATGATGAGCAGGAAACATAACATTGTTTAGTTTCAATGACATTGATGATAACATTACAGACCAATAAGACGAGCGTCTGAATAACGGCATAAAAGGACGCACCTATAAACACTAGGATAGTCATTCCAAAACTATAAGGCGCAATTGCAGACAATAAAGAATAATGCAATGAGATTTAAACAATGGAAATATATTTTTAACAAGATTATTAGCACCTTAAATGCCTATAATTAACTTAACAAGACTTTACTTTCATCTTCCTTTGTGTTGTCGGGTGTGTAAAAAAAAGTGATTGGAAAAGGGCATAAGCATCATCGTAAGAAAGAGACATATAAGAAGATAAATCCCTGATATGCTAAAAAAGAATAGTATATTTACCTTGCTAAGGCAGCAGGTTCCCATGATGATGGGACGGCTTTCTTAACATGATCACATAGTACCATCTGAGACTTTTCCAATGCAACAGTGTAGAGTGTAATGAACACCCCATCAAAAGCAAGGGTCTTATTGTTGGCTGCATCTTTCTGCCAACAACCGGAGAAATCAAACATGGCATTGAAGAGGCCCGAAGGAATTTTTCCAGTCCAAGAAATTTCCTGGTTGAACTGCTCTGACATCTGGGAAGGAAAGAGATAAAGAGGTCACTTGCCGAAACAGATATGAAAATAAAACAAAAACATACAATTCTCTAAACAAGACCTAATTATGTCAGTGAAGAAACTTCCAACACATAGAATGAAAATTTTGAGAGCGATTACAATATCTTTACATTTTTTCTTTAGAAAGAGCCTTATGATTGATAGAAAGCCAATTTGAGGATATTATTAAGGTGCTTAGGAAGAAACATCCATCACTATTGAATCACGGGCAAATATTAAACAACAGGTGGATCTAAGCGATCCAAGTATACTAAAATTGACATACATTCCTTCACCTCTGCGGTATTTTTCCTCTTTTTGGCAAGCTTTTAAATAGCGTCAGTAAAGCATAAGAGAGAATAAAAACAGCAAGTAACACAATTCCCAACCTCATATGCATAAGAAAGCATAAAAATTTGCAGGACAAAGTGATCTCTTACGAGTGATAAGGAATTAACAAAAAAAAAAACGAAAATAATATTACATGCCCATGGCTCAGAGTCGATTTGGGCCAAGATTAATATAATTGAATTTAAAGAAAGAAAATTTACCTGTTGGAAAGAGAGAACATCGGACCTAAACCGCGTTCGCTCTCCTTTATCGCATTTGATGGATTTAGAAACATTTGAGATTGTAATCCCACCGGGCAAAACGATTTCGCGGCCATCATCGTCGTCAATCTCGATCAAACGGGAATCCGTGGAGTCTCCTCCTTTGCAGTACTTGAGCCTTAGGTCGGTTGATATGTCGTATCCCCTCCCTATCGAACCAATCGCAATCTCCGCAGCTCTCGGAGCTGAAACCTTCAGCGCCATAACTCACCACGTCTTTCTCCTTTTACCAAACACAGATCTAAAACACAATACTAATCAGAAAAATTCAGCATAACATCAACTAATCGGATTAAACAAGGAAAGCACAAATTCAGCTCAAGAAAAGGCGAGAGTCGACACATTATTCGTCAAAAGAAGATGCGAAAAACTAGGATTAGGCTCAAAAAAAAAAAAAACATTTAGCTCGAAATTGAAACTAGATACAAGCAAATTGAGCAAAAACGAGAATAATTTCCTACATTGTTCGGCGCTCAAAGAGCCCATGTACTGAGATGGAAATGGAAACGAAATTGATGCGAAAAATCGAGCTGGAAATTTTGCCAAACGTTGAAATGCAAATGCAAAGAGATTTCGCTTCGATCTTTCAGAGCTTCCGTGCGAGGACTTTGGGTTCCAAGATGGAGTTTTTAGAGAGAGAAAAACCCTAATTAGAGAGAGAGAGAGAGAGAGAGAGAGAGAGAGATGTGAAAAGCAAGAGGAGGGAGTGAGTGAGTGAGTGAGTGAGTGAGAGAGAGAATGGAGGAGGAAACTGAGAAAAGAGAGAGAGAGAGAGTCGGAATTTCCTGCTTTTGGGTTAGAAGGTCTTAAAAGAAATAAATGATTAAAAAAGAAAGAAAGAAGAAGAGAGAGAGAGAGGGAGAATCGCGAATCTGAAATTAAGGCAAAATTACGGAAAATGTATTAAATCATGTTTTTTACATGATTGTATTGTAAGTTAAGAGAAGGCGTTTGATAAGTGTCACACGGCCGAGTGCAAAACTGCGTGTCCCCGTGTCTACGTTAAAGTTTATTCCTAGTTTGACCCCATTTGACGAATGTTATATTATTGTACGATTATGATTTGCGTGAGAGTGAGATCTGGGTGGTAAGATGATTTGCGTGAGAGTGAGATCTGGGTGATAAGATGGTCAAACATTCTTGATTTGCAACTGGGCGTTTGCCAACCAAATACATAATTTGTTTTATTATTTATTTATTTATTCATTAGTTTATAACATCTTCAATATAAGCTTGTTTCACATACTATATTGTATTATATTATATTATATTTTTTATATATAATACAATATAATATAATATAATACAATACAATATGGTGTGACAAACATGACTTTATTATATTATTGTTTTATTATTTTAATTTTGCTCTATACTATCTGTCCGTGGCCGACCGTGAGGTTGCCTATGCAAGTAAAAGCATAAAAATCCCACGTTTTTCTTGAAGCAAATTAGAAACGTTCTCCACAAAGATTTTGCCAAGAATGTATAATAACACTTAGGTTATAGTGTCTTTTTTTGGGGTGGGAGATTATATGTTGCTGGAGTATTCTTTAAAAAGAAAAATGCTAGCAATATTAACTCTAATATCAATTTATATATTAAAACTTAATTGGTTGTAATGTTTAGGAGATACTTAAAATAAAAAAATTGTCATATTAATAGATTGTATTTATCAATAAATTAACAACAACTCATAAATTGATATAATAATTGAGATTAGAGTCACATTCTAACAATATTATTCTTTTGACAATGTACTATAACACTTAGGTTGCATTACATCCCATTAAAAATTCAAAAAAAAAAAAAAAATCAGGCTCATATAAGTTAAAGGCATGTGAATTTGATTAAAAAAAAACAATGGCAAAAAATGTATATTAATTCTAATGGCCAAGGGAAATTCATTAATAAAATTTCATATTTAATTGGGTTTAATTAATGAATTTTTCCTTATAAATTGTATTCTCTATAAAATTACGATAACATACAAATAAGAAGTATCAATAGAAAATGCCATTATAAACTCGATGCAATACTGGGTATTACCAAATGCAGATTTTTAAAGCATAAATGCTTGAAAATTTGTGAAAAATATCCATGAAACGAATTTTATATCACAATTAATTATGATATTGTGATGTAAATAAATAGGCGATTACGGTAGAAATAAGGTGGAAAACGTGTCAAAACCCTAAAATAGTGAAAAAAGGGTACAATACAGTGTATGTATACTGTTAAGTGAAAACACAGATATAAGAAATGCTATGTTTGGATTTCGATAGTGAACCAAAGGCAAAGTAGGATATTTTATACAGTCTAAGAATATGTTGTGCATCGGTTTTACTACAACAGTATAAGAAAAATACTATATGATAAAAAATTACACTGTGTAAAGTTTTGAAGTCCACTAAGTGGACACCCAACAAATTGGGATTGGGCCACCAAAGCTTGAGATGTGGCGCAATCATGGTAAGCCACCACTAACCCACTTGATTACTTGGTGACTCAACACCTTTAAAAAAAAAAACACAACAAGATAATTATTAATTAAAGACTTAAACATCAAAACCATTTCATTTTCTTCTCCACCAAGATTCGACAGCCCCTGTTTTCTCCCCCTCAAAATTTTGTTCAAAACAAGTATCCCATAAGATTAATTCCAAGCAAGTTTCAAGATAGAACGAAGCCCTAGTTCAAGGTTTCCTTAACTTTCAAGGTAAGAACCCAAACTTTTCTCAAGTTTTCTTAAGGTTTCCTTGGAATTCAAAGGGAGTTAATGAAGGTTTTCTTTTCTATGGAACATGTATAGGAAGGTTGGCAAGGTAATCTAGTGGTTGAAGGTGCAAGGTTATCAATTTTCCTTGGTAAAGTCTAACTTCCTATATATAAAGTTTATGATGATTGTGTTTTGGTTTCCTTCAAGTATGGCATGTAATGAGTTGGAATAGTTTATGGCATGCTTAAAATGATTTTATGGCATATTTTGAGATGAATTTGAGACATGGATGTGTAAAATTTCTATTTGGGGTAAAATAGGTAATTTTGTAAAGTTTGAATGTTTTCTTTTCTTAAATTGTGACTTGGGCATGAGAATGGTTTTGAAAGGTCTTGAATCTACCTTCACAGTGGTAGAAATGTTGTTTTAAAGCTGGGTTTTACAAAAATTGCCCAGGGACTAAATTGTAAATAAGATTGCATTCTTGACAAATTTGAAAAATAAACAAAAACTCCCATGTATAGTGGGAATTTCAAAAAAGTCAAAACACAAAAGTTGTAGATCTTGATGAAACTGTTAACAATTGTGAACGGTTTGTTGAAAATCGCATTCATTTGTAAGATATGAATTTTACAAAATTTGTTAAAATTGAAAAAAAAATTTAGGAGGCCAAAAATGTCATTTTGCTAAAGGATTTTGGCTATGGTATTTTGAGAAAATTTGGCCCTTATGAAAAATGAAAAATTGTGGTTTAAAGAAATTATTTTTAGTACTCGAGACAAAATCGTCAAAATTTTCAAATATAGGGTGAAATTGCAAAGTTTTGTTAAACTTTGGCATTAATGCAAAATAAGAAAACCCGACACCCCGGGTTATTGTTTTAAAGTTAATAAGCAACAATTTTTGTTAAAATGGCAAACGGGTTTGAAAAATTTAAAAGGCCCACCGAAGGCGAAATCGTTATTTTTCCTACAAGTGTCTCGAACACTTCCGGAACGTTCTAAATAGAAAAAAAAAAGATTATTAGTAAGATTTTTCACCCTTCATTAGAGACGATAAGGTAAAATAAGATAGGGTAGAGAGAATCCGTGATTATTGAAGTAGTAGATGATGATGCAACCCGATCCATCAATTAATGAACATTTTGTATTAACACATAGATGAAATAGTGAAAGTTTGGCCAATAGCGTTGTAATTGGACAAACAGAACCCTAGAAGCTTAGGAAAAAGGAAACTGAGGTTAACGTGTGCAGCATCCAAAACAAGTAAGTACTAATCCCACCATAGTATGGAATTATGGGTATTGAATGTGAATATATATACATATTTATATACCTGTGGGTATATCAAAATGTATACCTGTATGTGTACAATAAAATATATACCTAAATGTATGTCAATATGTGTACTTGTGTGTGCATTAATATGTGTATCTATGAGCATTTAAGAATATGTACCTGTGTCTACTACTTAGTTAAAAGAGTGTTTATGTCTTTGCACTTAATATGTGAATATGACCTCATGCATGGTATGATAACTATAATAATCAGATTGACAAATGCGTCACCAAAAAAAAAAAAAAGTGTCGTACTAGCTCTCGACTCAATGGGAGTTTAAGGTTATGATATGGTCTTAGTGTCACGAAGACCTATGTATGCATATGGTACGAGCACTTAGGCTCTAGTTAAAAATAAGACAAGATAAGGATAAAAAATGTTCATAAGATAGCATGAGTGGATCATGCATATTAATGAATGTTACATGTAGGCTATGTTGGACTTACTGGGCATAAGCTCACTTAGTGTTTCATGCTGTAGGAATTTCTACAAAGAGGTCAGAATAAATTCTCTGATGAACTGGTAAAAGGATATAAATAATGTGCAAAACAAGGCATGGAAACTGCCACAACTATGTTTCCGTTGTTTTGTATTTTAAGTTATTTTGAAAACTTCAAGTATAAAAGCTGTAGTATAGTTAAGTAAGATAAAATCTCTCTTGAAAATATTTAACAAACAATATTGTAAAAGAAAGTTTGTTTATGTAAGTATATGTATATATTTGTAATACGAGTGATGCTTAAGTACGCATGTATAATATATAATTATAAAAAAAATATATTCCCAAGTTTTTCATAAATACATAAGTAAGAAAAGTGTTAAATCATAGCTCGAAAAAGACGGGTTGTAACATCAATAGCTCTTTTTTTTTTTCTTTATAAAAAGAAAAAAATATTATTCACTCTTAGAATGATTTAAAAGATTTTTTACTCTCTCTTACGTGCTAATTAATAGGTTGTTTGAAAGAATAGTTAGAACCAACTGATTTAGTTTGAAAACTATAACATACGACAACATTTTGCTTTTTTACTGTAGTATGTGAAAGCTTTACACTGTTAAGTCATAACTGATAGTTCCAACTCTTTTTCCAAGCTGTATATAAATAAATGTGTTTTTTTTTTTCCTTTAAGAACGGGATAAAAGCATGGTTAATTATTAGAACAGACCACAAATTTTGTTTTTATTTTCCTTTTCTTTTTTCTTATACTCTTTTAGACATAAACATGTGGTTAGTTATAGCTTCAAAAGTTTTTATTGTTGACAGATATTAGATCAGTTGCAAAAGTTGTTCAATAATGCAAGGTGCATAATGGACACCACACTCTGAGTCATGGATTGAAAGTTTATTAAAATAAAAAGAAAAAGAATTCGTCCTTTTTAACCTTTTCCTTTTGGCAAACAAAGCCATTAAAGTATGGTAATGATCAATTCATTATAAATTCATGAAATTTCAAAATCAACCAATAGTACACATCAACAACTCATTGGCGAGATAGGCGCTGGTGAGCCTTTTTCTTTTTGAGAAAGCCAAATGTATGTAATTAAGTTTAAGCGAATCGTTGCTTATTCTAATGCGTACTATACTCTTATTTATGCAAAGAAACTTCAATAGAAGTTCAAAAGATCTAAAAAAAAAAAGAAGCAACAAAGGCAGCCCGCAAGCGCCAGTGAAAAGAAAGTTCGACAAAAGCAAACCACAATGACAAATTAAACAAAGCTAGAGACTACCTTCAATGGATAAATGTGTCCCAAACTTACACACACACATTTATACATACGCGTGTGTGTTTTGATAATCATAAGACATGTCTCCAGTCTCATAGGGGTAACAATTTTCATTAAATGTAAATGACATCGTTAGTATATTCACTTAAGGCTCAGTTTGCTTTAGTGTGACACTCAAAAAGACATAATTCACTACCAGTAACACTGAATATTATGCAAAAATAAATTGAATGTTAGACGAACTTACAGTTTTACCATGTCGATTGAAAAATTTTATTAGTGGCAAACTTGTCGGAGGCTTAGGATTAGGATTTTGGTTATCATTATAAAACCATAATTAAAATTTTTGTAATGGGTGTCAATAATATATATATATATATATATATATATATCACCAATGACTATTTTAATATTCTCCATCGGTACTTTACACATGAATTTTCAATTCTATTAATTTATCTCTTACCACCACCAAACCAAATCTACCCCCTAACACACAAAGAGGGCAGCTGTGCTCCATTCAAACTACCGTGCGCTCTGACCGACCCTTCTACGTCCCCATCCTTTGGACCTTCTCGTCTTATTTTCCACATACTTACAAATCCTTCATTGTCTTCTTCGCGCGCGCGTGTGTATATATATATAGTCTATACACATGCATTGCCATATTTTACCAATATTACCCTTAATTACCCTCCGTGTGTGATCCAAATCTAACTCCAGCTTTATTCCAGTATTATCCGGCCCAACAAATTAGAACCATGAAGCTTGGGTATTCCAAGATCAATACCATCGACACTGCCCACAAATATTCAAGATCTCTAGATTTCTCCACCAGATCATATTCAAAAACCCATTTAGATCAGATTTACGATCACACCAATATTACTCAGATGGACGCCTGTATAACCAACGACAGTGCTAGTATTAAGACCACTCAAGACTACTCTTCTTCTTCTTCTTCGTTTTCTCCGAGGAAACGAAATGATATTGACGATGTTCATCATCAGGATGAAGTGGAAAACGTTAATGGAGGAAATGTTGTGAGAAAATTAGCGGACAAGAAGGCCGCGTTTGGATCGAATAATAATAGTGCGGCGGAGGTGCTGCGGAGGAACCGCTCGGTGTCCTCGATGTCTGCGGTGAAGAGGGTGTTTTCGATGAGAAGATCTTCGTCTGTTTCGGAGAGGTACTGTCGGATCCATGACCAGTCGGTGACTTTAGCATCTCCGGTTGATGGCGAAGAATTCGAAGAAGAAGACAAGAATACGAGATCTGCTAAGAAGAAGCACGGAGGAGGCAAGATCCTTAAAGCCTGTAAGCGCTTTTTTCGACTTCATTAAATTAAATTGAAGTAATTTTGTCCTCTTTTATTTTTGCAGTACTTTATTGCTTAATTTAATGACTCAAATCTTGTATTCGTCATGTCAAACCCTTCAGCCCTTTTGTTTGATTTTATTTTCCTGTCTTAAATTTTGGTTTTCAATACGAGTTCGGTTATATGTCCAATCCAATTAATATTATTAAAGAAGTTCAATAAGTGTTTGAGTTGCATGACTCTTAATTCATTAGCTAATTAACACAGCATTAATGGTTAGATTTAGGAGTGCTTAAATTATCATTGATGTTGGGAAGTGATTATGACAGGCCTATAAGCACGAATCACTAAACAGTTTTTTTAAGGATTTTTTTGGATCCTCTAAGTCGAATCTCTAGGCTTATTTATTTGTTTTCCATGTTTTAAGTTTTGTTTTTTAATTGTTCACTTATCGTACAATTATCAAAATGTGAGAAGTTCAATGAAGTGATTGGTTAGCATCCTGCGCTTGCTCCTTCAATAATAATAGTAATAATAATAATAATAATAGAAAGCATTGGATAGAGGGGCGATATTTTTGCATGGAAGTAGATGGGCATGTTATGGCACAAGAAAAAGTTTTTTTTTTTATTTTTAATTTTTATTGTTTGAAAAGGTGTGAGGAGTAAATCATAAACCTTATCCTGAGCACTTTGAAACTGAAGCAATGTGGATATTTCTCAAATTCCAAAACCGATAATGTCTTTTTTCCTAAAAAAAAAAAAAAGAAGAAGAAGAGAAAAATGTCCTTTGTTTTGTCTCCCCAGCAAAATATCGGTACTGAATTTGGTTTTCAATGAAATTGAGACGGGGACGATTCAGAACAGTTTGTGTTATGGTATATTCTCTATTTTAAATGTGGAAGCTAAATATATTTTTCAGTCATTGTATATTGTCAAGAAAAGTTATAAAATGTTTGACAAATATTAATTTTTCACGAAATGCAAATGGTGACTTTGGCAAGTACTTTGTAAAATACATAAATAACTTATTATAAAAAAAGAAAAAATATATCAATATTATTTTTTGTTTGTTCGAAAAATTGTAGAGAAATAAGTTTCTATCACATACTAAAGGTCCGTTTGGTAAATGGATTCGAATTAGTTATTTAATTTGAGTTAGTGTGATATGAATTAAGATTTAAGTTAATAATTTGAATTGTTATTCGAATTGACATTTAGATGTGCATTTAAGTTTTAATATGAGTATAGAATAAAATTGAAATTTGTGTTTGGAGAGGTAATGAAGATAGCTTTTGATTTATTAATAAATCTAATAAAATCTTAATGTTAATGATCTTAAAAAATATACAATATGGATCTTGATTTATTCCTTTCTTCAATAGGAACACAGTGAAAAAAGAATCATCTCAATTGGATATCAAATAAAGAAGTTATGATTTTTTTTTCTCAAATATAAGACAGAGAATTTTAGTTTTTATTATAGTAAAGATATCCGAGTATCAAAAGTTTAAGGGGATAAAAACTCTAAAAACTTAGATTCTTGATACTCAAATAATTCAGATTTTGAGGGAAACAAATACCTATCCGAAAGATTCTTGATACTCGAATCCAAATTTAAGTCTATTGAGTTCAAAGAATGGATGTAACAAATATACCCTATGTGACGACCCGCCTTTAAGGGCGCCACTTTACTTTCATAAACATTATGTATAAAACAGTAATCTTACTGACTTAGTAAGAAAATACTGAATTACAAAAAATTTTCTTAAACATTTAACATCCATTTAAAACATATTTGGAAACTGTTGCAACCTTTGTCGCCATTCCTGTTGAGACTTCGCTCAACCTTTGTCTTTAAAATCATTTCAAACTGTTTCTTAAAACTTAATAAGAAACATTTGCTAAAACATAACTTAAAACATCATTTCATAATTGTATAATACATTTAGTACAATGTATCGTAAAACTTTTGAAATCACTTCTTAAAACTCTCACTTCCTTAAAAACCTTGGAAACACTACATTAAATAGTGTAAAACATTTTCTTTGCGTAGCGGAAGTAAACTGTAGTGATATCTATTCCCACATCTCGCATATGCCCTTCCGCAGCACCCAGCTCCTGTAACGGGTCCTACTGGTCACCCATACATTACCTATAGCATGAACAACTTTTTATGAGCTTACGCTCAGTAAGTTCAAACATAAACTCACAAAGCGTTTAAACATACTTTAAAACTTTTCTCATAAAAACCATTCTCTTGAAACATTCTTCATAAACGTTTTGCATAGACACTTTTCATAAAACGTTTCTCATATATATCTTTCATAAAACATTTTCCATAAAACATATCTAAAATGTTCTTCATAAATGTTTTCATAACACATTTCTAAAACGTTTGCGTAAACGTTTTTCATAAAGCATTTCTTATATGTGTCTTATAACACGTCGTTTATAAACTTTTCTTGAAAACATGAAAATGTTTTCCATAAACATTTATCATAAGACATTCCTCATAATGTTTTTCATAACATATAAATGTTTTCATAAACGTTTAACATAAATATTCACAATATATTTTCCATAAGCATTTAACGTAAAACTTTAAAATAAGGAATACAAGCAATTCATAATGCATGATTCCAATTATGCTCAATTATGTACTTTCAATTATGAGCACTATTTTTTTATTGTAACTTACTATTTCATTTCTTAACTTTCTTTATCTTTCATTCACTTTCCATTTCTGTCCTTATCTTTTCTTATCTTTCATTCACTTTCTTTATCTTACTTTAGTATTCGTACCATCTCATTAATCATGAGATCATTAACATGATGCTTCCCTTGTGGAAGACTTGAGACCATCGATCACGTGGTCAAGTACCTCACATCTTAGAGGTTACTTTAACTTTACACTCATTACCTCATAACACAGAGGCTGGTACGACACTTTCCTTTTTATCCTTACTTTACCTTCTTATTATCTTTTGTGAGCATGTCAGATGCAGTCACATCATATGTAACTTATGGCATAATCAATACATTATAAAATGCACACACGGTTTGCAAACCATCACTTGCATTATGAAACTTATTGCATAACATATGCGATATTACATGTACTCTAACATTCATTGCATATCATATGCAACATGTAATGCAATCACATTTTGCAAATTACAACTTTCACATCAAAACTTAACTGAATACATAACAAATGCATCATAAAGCTTATAGCTTAAATTATAAAATATTATGCATTATCAAAAATGCAAAACATACTTTAAATACTTTCAAAAGCATAACTTGATCTTTTAAACTTTATGCATATTAAATGCAATTATACTTTTAAGCATACTTGTTGCAAATACATTGCAACTTGATCTATATTGTAAAACTTTTTGCATAATTAATGCAAACATACTTTACAAACCACTTGCATAATACTTGCAAGCTCATTTATAAACATATATAAAAAAGATTTAAAAATCATTTTCTTCATGCTGTAGGTGAGGTCTGAAACTTACCCGTACTATGCTATATCGTTCTCTATTCCGTTCCTGTTTCGTTCCCTTCTCATTCCTTTTCCTTTCGTTAGTTGGCTTATGTGTCCTGATCATACGACAGCCGACTCGTTAATAAACTTTCTATTTATCAATCTATTCGATTGATAATAAAACGTAAACGTTAAACATGCATTCCCTTTATATAACTTCCCGTCTCACTGGTGGTTACGCTACTCAACATATTACGGAACATTTTTCGTCTAATAACGTTATGCTAAATTGGAGTGTTCGGCTCCATTCTAGCCATTTTGTAAAAATGACAATTTTGCCCTTGACGGGTTTTTCGTCCATTTCGTGACTTAACAAAACTCATAACTTAACTTAACATTCCCTTACATACATAACATGAAAAATCATCACTAAGAAACGTTTCCTGACATCGGGCGTTTCGGGTCCGTTTTGGTCTTTTTTCATAAAATGACCATTTTGCCCTTTGTGTCATTTTCCCTCAGTCTCACATAAAACATTGCACCAATCACTGATCATGTAATTTCATAAATCTTATGAAAGCATCTAAATACGATTCATACTGTAAGCGAGATTGCCACTTACTTGGACTCCGAGCTACGCGGGTCCGGTTGTACCTCGCTGTATCCACAGTATATGAAGCATCCTCGGTAGTGTTCCTCAAGTGACCATACATAGCTAGGAATGCTTTTTGGAGATCGTACATTCTTGAACATGTCATTTTGGACTCCAATACTACTGTTTGAATCGCCTCGATCTGCGTACAGTCGGTACCGGATGATTTTCATCAGAGTAGAATTAGCTTAAACAAAGATCACTGTTGCATTCAGAGCATCGAAACAAGTCAAGAGGCGGTCTCGGATTGTCGATCGGAGGTCCGGATCATAAAATCCCACATTGGCCTTTGACCGGCGATTGGCCGCCGTTGACCGGCGTTGACCGCTGTCTCGTGGCTCCGTTGGCAGCTGGGCTTGAGCCTACCCCCCCTAAATCGACCCTCATGAGTCCATTGGTGGGGTCAATTTCATGAATTCGGCCTCCATCTGTTCCAATCGGGCACGACTTCCTCGACCACAATCGGCAGCTCCGATCAGCCATTTCCGACGATGCTACCGCAAAATTGGGCTGGGGAAAACATTCCCCATCCCTCTTTGAGCAATTCCCCCATAGTGGGGTTACTTGACACCGCCTGGAACGACGGTACCACCTCCACCACGACGGCGCTCCAAGGCGGAGGCCGTTCTCCGCCTTCCCGTGGTGGTTTAGTGAAATTGGAAGCTCCAAGAGCTTCCCCGTGAGCCTCTGAGCGTTTTCCCCCAATCAATTTGGGGCAACGAGGCTGGGAACGGCTAACCCGATCATCCCTTACGGCGGCGACTCCGGCCTTGGTGGTTCTCCGGCTGCCAGCGTTTGGGTGGTGCAATTGGGCTAGGGCTTTTGATGGTCGGCCCACTCTGATTGTTTTGGCATGGGTGGTGTGCCTCACCGTCGCCGGGAACGGCGGTTCCCGCGGTGGTGCAACGGCGACGACGGAGCTACTCCGTCGAGGTTCCGTCGAGGCCGTTCCAGCTAAAATTGAGCTAGGAACCTGGTATCATCTTGTTCCTCTCATCACCCTGAGTTCATAGAGACCAAAATCATCTCGATTGGTGGTCGGACGGCGAAGATATCAACTCGGGAAAAAATGGCTTCCATCGCCACTTTGGGCGGCGCGTGGGCCTTCCTCCGACATCCTTTTGGGCTGCTCGACACACCGTTAAGCTCAGCTCGTCGAGATCTATCCAACGATGTAAGAGGTGTCGAAAACGGAGCTCAAAATCTCAAAGTCACTTTTGTGAGGAGAGAGAAAGTAGAGGGAGAAAGAAGAGAGAGAAAGTTTTGAGAATTATCCATGATTTTCCTTTTTTTTATTTTTTTTCTCTTTTTGCTTTTATATGAAAAAGTGTGAAAAACACTTTTTACACAGTCTAATTCTATACTGTGTGACTTTACGGCAGTCCAATTCTTACACTGCGTTACTTTTACAGTGTAATTTTTATACTGCATAATTTCATCAGTGTATTCTCCTTACACTGTATTATTCCAATACCGTATAATTTTCATGTTATTATACAGTATTTTCCCTCAAATCACGTTTTTCGTCTCAATATAATCTTCAATTTAATGCATTTTCAGTGTATTAAAATTTCAGGTTGTTACACCCTAAAGTTTTGTTGTTCTTTCTTTTTCTATTATAATTTCTTCCCTTTCAAAATTTGGAAAGGGCAAAAGAGAAGGAAGCTTGCCCAAGAAAGAGATGTTTCATATTTGTTTGGCGTTGTGGAATATACGTTAACATCTGATGTTTGCCCTGTTGTCATGATAACAAATAAGGCAGCCACGTCACTAGAGGACCACCAATGTGTGGGACCGGATAAATATGATAGAGGAGGTGCCACAATAGCAATTGCAGTCCTAACAAGTTAACATTAACATTATGTGGGCGTTTGGAAAGATGGTGGGAATCAGTGGTGAGAACTACTTTTACTGTAGTATGTGAGAGTTTTACACTGTAGCAATTTTTTTTAATTGTTACTATAGCATGTGAGAGCTTTTTACTGTTTATAACTGAGTTTCTGATGCGAACTGAGTGGTTCCCACCACTTCCAAACACCCTAATATATAATCAAATAAATTCTCTCTCTTAATCGGCACAAACATATGCCCTCACGGGAGGGTACGTTATAAATTTCAGGGGAAATTGTGTGTTTTCCCCCTCTTCTAGGGCTACCTCTTCGATTAACAGGGGACTTGTTAAAGTCATTAGCTCAAAATAAGAAAAAAAAATTTCTGATCGTTAAAACTCGGTCTACGTTTTATCTCTTTGTGCATTTTATTAAAATTT
>CAMOHE010055117.1:938-12853 GCA_946598075.1 Artocarpus hirsutus
GATTTGCTTATTATTAATGCATGTTAAATATTTATTATACACAAAGTTGCCTAGCTAATTATATATGATACTTGATAAAGACCCTAACCGGTAGAACTTCAACAATTAAAAAAAGGAACCTAATATGCACGAAACATGAATACATACTAAAACCTTATCAATCAGAACATAAAGGCATTGATCCTAATTGGGTAATTTCATGCCAAGAGTTGCTAGTGAGATTCTTATGAGATGATGTATTACTATAGAGAACATGTTACGTGATATCCAAGAGTAACATATAGATTAAATGACTTCTAGGCATATCATTGACAATCTAAAAGGATATGTTTGTCGGCTAAGTTCTCTTGGTCAGGCAAATGGTTATTCTTAGATCTCATGAATTGCTATCAGAAGCTTTGAATTACTATTTAGGAACATGAATGCCAACTATGCTTGGTCATTTGGCTGATGATCAATCATTGGAACCAACATAGGTCCTAGCATCGAGATAGAGATAACCTTTGGAACTTTGTTGAAAGACTTGTCCTTGACAACAATAATAAAGGATCTTTATGTTTTTAAGATTGTGGTTAAAAGTTGGAACAGTAGTTTAAATAGTGATAGGACATTGGTAGTTAGTAGTTCTTCTAAATTCTAGTAATAGGATAGACTAGAAGAATAAGTAGGAACAATCCAATAAGAAGGATCCAAAGAAAGCTAAGTGTTTTCACTATAAGAAGGTTGGTTACTTCAAGAGGGATCACAAAAATCTCCTAGCATGGGAGGCTTAAAGAGATATGGGTGATCTCTTTTAAGTTGAAGTTGGATTAGTGGAAAATTCTAATGACTCATGGGTCATAGACTAAGGAACCACTAATCATATATGTATTTTTGTGCATAGGAAATGAGAAGTCTGCTTGACAGGAGCTTCACATTAATAATAGATGTTGTGATTAAGCGAAGTAGTGGGAGAAGTACATCTTTATTTTGATGGTAGGTTTAGGTTTTGGACATGCCTTTACTTTTTCAAAGTAAAGTAGTGCACACTACTTGACACCTAACAAACTAATAACTCTTGAAGAGTTAATATTTCTTAATCTAATAAGATGTATATTTGGTACTTAAAATTAGGGCATATAGGCCTTAACGAGATACATAGATTGGTTGAAAGATAGCCCTCTAAGTTTCTTAGAGATATAATCTTTACCATAGTGAGCATGTTTGGGGGGAAAACTAACCAAATAGCCTTATTGGAGCTAAAGGAAATCGGGCCAAAGAAGTCCTAGACTTAGGGCACATGAATGTTTGTGTTTTCATAAATGCATTGGCATGTGGAGAAGCAATTGGGAAAACCCACAAGAACACTTTGATTGGATTGAGGTAAAGAATACCTCTTCGATAAGTCTGTAGGACATTTATTAGATAATAGGATTTCATCCTATTTTTGACTACATCATAATCTCCAATATAGAAAGGTGTGGTGGATACTAGAAATATAACCTTATTGGATATAGTACAATCCATGATGAGTAATAGAACACCACGCGCATCTTTTGGGGGATATGTACTACAAATTGCATGTTATCTTTTAAGAGATACTCTAACTAAAGCTATTCTTGAGATCTGGGATATGTTATGGATCACAAATCTTGGAAGTTAGAATATCGTTCAAAGTTTGCAATTTTGTAAAATATCCTAAAAGGATAAAGATGGATTATTCTATAATCTAAAGTATAATAAAGTCTTGGTTTCCACACTCGTAATATTCCTTGTAGAAAGTTATAAGCAAGACTTTAAACCTCAAAGCAATATGGTGCTTGAGGATTTAAGGACTGATTGAATTAGTCCAGAGGTTCCAGATATGGAAGGAATTCTAATTGTAATAGAGAAACCAAAATGAAATCAATAACGTAGAGAGCTTCATCATAACAAGAGATTTTTTTTTTCAACTCACCAAGTTTCAATATGAAGCCTTTAGGCTGAGGTTGTTGAACTTGATAGTGATCTCACTTGATATGGCGAAATGATCAAGATGTTGATGCAGAACTCTTGCAAAAGAGCCATGAACATTAAACTGGAATCTATGGTTTTCCAATGAAGTTTGGAAGCTTGTAGAAACACTTGAAGGGATTAAGTCTTTGAGTGTAAGGATCTACAAGATATAGATAGAAGTGTATGAAAAAGGTGAAAACCTTTAAGATTAAACTTGTAGCAAAGGGATACAAGTAGAAAGTGGACATCAACTACGATGAAACTTTCTTACTTGTAGTGGTGCTAAAGCCTATGTAGACACTTTTATTCATTGCTAGGTATCTTAACCATAAGACAAGGCAAATAGATGTCATGATCGCATTCTTACATGACAATTATGAGGATACTATCTATATCATACAACCAGACAGGTTTTAGAGAAAGGCCTAAGAGGATAAAATCTGCATGTTTCTTAAGTCAATTGATGGGTTAAAGCAAGCTTCTTGATCTTGAAATATAAGATTTGATAAGATGATCAAATTATATAGGTTTGAGCGAAATCTTGATGAACCATGTGTTGTAAATGCATTAAAGATAGGAAGGTGATTTTTTTGGTGCTCTATGTAGATGACATTTTACTCATTAGGAATGATGTAGGCACAATGTCCTTGGTCAAAGTTTGGTTATCCAAACAGTTTGACTTAAAGGATTTGAGAAAAGCTAATTGTGTTCTTTAGATTTAACTATTATATAATTGTAAGATCAAACTGATAGCTTTATCCCAATACCCTGTATATAGACAAAGTCCTAGAGAGGTTTCTAATGTAGGATTCCAAGAAAGTTTCTTAACCTATTCGGTAAGGAATCACTCTTTCTAAGGATGATTACCTTTAGACATCAGAGGAAAGAAAATACATGGGAAGAGTTTCTTTTGCTTTAGCAGTAGGAGTCTAGTATATGTTATGCTTTGCATGAGACCAGATATTTGTTATATGATTGGAATAGTAAGTTGATATCGGTCGAATCCTAAGTCAAAACATTGGCAAGTAGTCAAGCATATATCTAAAGCATCTTAGGAGAACGAGGAATTATATGCTAGTATATTCTATAAAGGACCTAACACCTATAGGATACATGGATTTTGACTTCCAATCAAATTAGAATTCAAAATGATCAACTTTAGGGTCTATTCTACTCTAGGAAGTAGATTCATGATGGGAGTATTGTCAAGCAATCTTGTAAATTAGAATTCGAAAAGATCAACTTCAAGGTCTGTTCTACTCTAGGAAGCTGATTCATGATGGGAGTATTATCAAGCAATCTTGTAAATTAGAATTCGAAAAGATCAACTTCAAGGTCTATTCTACTCTAGGAAGCTGATTCATGATGGGAGTATTATCAAGCAATCTTGTATTGATAATTTTATTATGGAGGCAAGTTATATAGTTGCTGTTGAGGCGTACAAGGAAATTGTGTGGCCAAGGATATTTCCTTGGATATCTTAAGGTAGTCTATGGTATGGATAAATCTATAGTTTTGTATTTCAAAATATAATGACTATAGATAATACCAAGGATCCAAGACACCATAAGAAGAGTGAACGCATCAATAAAAAGTATCATATAACTAGAAATTTTATAGAGTGGCAATGAGATGGTTTTGCGAATTAGCATCCAAGGACAACCTTTTCAATCTTTTTACTATGACCTTAGCGGTCAGGGGTTTTATGGAAGGCATGAGGATATGTAATATGTCACATTTACTCACTTAGGGCAAGTGGGAGATTGTTAATATCAGTGCCTTAAGGAATAAATACTTTAGGTATATTTGTGGCATTTTTTTGTGAAATAAATAATAATGCGAATATTATATGTGAAATAATAATGCGAATAAATAATAATGGTCCTCATATTACTATCATATTAATGATTGTATATTAGCAAACACGTGATCAGTAACTATTAGAACTAAATCTTTGAATTGAGCATTTATGGAGTTTATATGTGGAAAAGATTGAATTCGGAGATTAATAGTCTAAATTATATAGCTTGTAGAGTATGTATAAAGCTAGACACTTTATACATGACACGACTATAATGGAAATCTACATCCAATTAAGGAGACGACTTATCTTGGTCGTTGGTGTGGATTGACTCTATAGTAGACATATTGGTGTGGTAGACTTGATGGTGGTCGTATACTAGACTGGACCTAAAGTTGAACTAATTTCATAATAATTCCATTTGACTTAAATTAATTCTCTTTGATACTCATTTATAAGTTATTTTAATCTTGAAGTGAATTTATGACTCTATTTTTATAGCTTGTATTTTTTGATACGCCAAAGGCAGGAGTTTCGATGACCAAAGGCTCTATTGTTGGCATGTTAGAGATGCAACCTATATTCAATGCGAACATAATCCACAGACACAGAATCCGTAGCTCTTTAACAAAAAGTTAATGTTATCTTTTTAAAGGAATTATTTGGGTATTGAAAAATATAACGAGGCCATAGTTATCTGGATATATATGGTAACCGGATGACATTCCTTTTGTATGTGTTATAAAAGGAATGCATTTTCTGATGGTGAAATAATGGAACTTTGAGATAAAATAATCAGAAGGTAAAATGAAAGAAGGTAAAATGAAACTAAATCCTTCATCTGATTATGGTAAAACAAAACAAGACTTATATTTAAAGAGTGTTGTGATATGGTATATTATCGGAAGCACAGCTTTAAGCCTAGAGTGAAGAGATACTAAAGTTAATAATTAAATGGATAACTAATTAAGGATTAATCTATACATTATTATTGGAGCTTGATAATATATGTCTATTGGGTCCCAATGCTAGCTCATGAATTTCTTGATTAGTTGTGTAAAATGGTTTACTGTAGGTAATGTAGGAGTTTACACCAAACGAGTTACTGGAGTTGTTAGTGTGCAAGCCCAACAGTCCAATTGGACTGTGGTTGTGATGCTTGGCTCAATCCTACTAGACTGTGGGCGTCTATAGGTGGGGCAATTTAGGAAAAATACAATTAATTATTTAATTAATTTATTTCATGATAATATTTATTCAAATTTAATTATTAGGATTTTGTGAGAATATTAATTTTTTTGAGTAATTAATTTAAATCCTAATTGTATTTAAATTTGAACAAAGGATAATTGTTCATAATTATTTAGATTAGATAATTATTAAGTATAATTGAATTTTAATTTATATCAAATTATTTAAATGGGGATTATCCTAAAGAATGCAAAGAATCATAGAATTCTACATTGTGATTAGCTAAGTTTGAATTCTCCTCTATCTAGTAAATGCCATGCACAGTGAGGATAGATCCTCTATGTTTGGCGTGTGAGATAGGTGGAGAAGTGGGGAAATCTTCTTATAATCCTGATATACTTCTATCTCCTTTAACTAACTCTATAAATAGGGGTCTTTGCATTGGTTTATTATGTCACAAAAGAGTGTTATTGTGCATCTTTTTTGCAGAAAAATGTAGATGAGAGTCTATGGTGAGTTTCTACTGAGTTGTGCCCACATGCACTACAACTAGTAGGAAGAGAATAACAATAAAGTTCTAACGATAGTGATTTGTTTTTGAAGAATTGTCAGTCAGAGATGCTGTTTCTGGTCTCCAATAAGTACATTAAATTAGACTTAATTTATTGTTCATAGCATCATGAGTTAGTTTCTTGGTTGTTTCATAAAAATTTTTAATATTTCGCAACGTCACGAACCGAACATTCAAACAGGCCCTCGGCTATCTATTAATACTTTGGCCTCATGGAGGGACTAAGACTTAGGTATAGTTGTGTTCTTCAATTGAAGAACTTTAAACGAGAGGGCATCCGATTGTGGTTTAGGTTTGGTGGGGTATAGAGGTGCTTGATGTGGTGCTAAGGCTACTCGTATCGCGCAAAATGTTTTTCTTGAACGACAGACATTTATAATATAGAAAAGTTGTCGTATCAATAGGGAGGTGAAAATTTGTAACTCGGGAGATTGATAAAAATAAACATTCAAAAAGACAAGTAGTTTTTCAAAGCAAAATTTAAAATAAAATAAATATTTTTGTGATTTTTTTAATTCAAAGTTTAAAACATAAAATTAAATGGTGAAGCATTGAGAATCCTTTATATGTTTCGTAACTGATATAGAATTTTAATTCTGAACAATAATTATCTAAAGCATTTGATTTATTATATATTTTCTCATTAATTGCATGTACTTTTACTAATTTTATAAGTCAACCGAGAATGATAATATAGCAAGCCATAATGCAGTCATGGTCTTCCTATAAAAAGTAGCAAAATAATTATCTCTCATTAATGATTAGGTTCACTAATTATGAAAATTATAACCATTATCACTACAATTATAATTATCATAATTTTAAGATAGAAAAGATAATAACAAATCAAAATTAATATATTTAAATGGAATAAATTATTGCGTTAATTCTGGTAGCACCACGTCTTATTACATGGTTCAAGAATACACTATGTTTTTCTCTGTCGATAATAAATCAAGAATTACGAAGTATTAACTGTGCCAACCATATCTATAATGCAGCAAAAACTCAACTTAACAAACAAGCATGGTTTTAGTATTATTAATATTAATTATGTAGCACAATTAAATTATATAAAGAAAGCATGAATGAATTTATGAAAGAATTGGGCAGCATAATAGCATTAATAATAATTATTAAAACTTAGAAAATATTATTTATTCTATAAAAATATTAGCATTACAACACATATATAGAGTCAAAATATATACCAGAGTGCTATACATACAAGATCATCTCTCTACCTTACCGAACTCTCTACACTAATTTATGCATTATTTTATTGTTTTTAGTATGGTTGGAGGAGTGCTCTAGTAATATCTTCTCTCTAAAAGGGATACTGCTGAGTCTAACTTAATAGCTAAAATTGCATTGAAGAAAGAAGAGTAGAAGCCACTTGGCCGTGGGTGTGAAGGAGGGGGGAGGAGTATCCCTTTTTTATAGTGAAAATTTTCATTATTCCTAATTTTTTATTATTATTTTTATCATATTTTATTAATTTATTTTATTATTATTTTTTCTATTTTAATTCGGTTGCGTACAAATAGAATCATGTGAATCAACATATTACTATTATATATATAATATATATTATTATTATTTTTTATAATCTCATGTTGCAAAGCATTGATGCAGGTACTATTTATGTTTGTTGTCTATTTTTGTCCTTTTTATGCCGTTTTGTTTTCTTTTTTCTTTAGATTTTGAATCTAAAATTCACAAACACACTAAAATTAATGATTTTATAAACAAATATTTACAATAATATTAAAAATATTTATTTTACAATAAAAACACACAAAAATAATTACAAACTTTTAAAATTTGCAATCTCTTTCGGTTTAACATAGATATGATTTTTATGACTTGGAAACATTTTTAGAAATTACTAAAAATATAATAAAACATATTTATAAAATTAAAACATATTGTCAAACATATTAAGACTTAAAATAAAATCACACAATATAATTTTGACAGTTTTAATTATTTACAAACTAAACATATATTTAACACGCCGAAACGACTCTAAAATTACTAAAAATATTATTAAACATGAAAACACACTAAAAACATATTTTTAAACATATTAACACGTTAAGACACAAAAATACCTATTAACACAAAAATGATAATAGTTAAAGGGTTTAACAAGAAATAAAAGCATAAATAAATGATTTAAGCCTTAGAAATTGTATACTTTTACAGTCTCATCACACTCTTAATCAGCTTACCGCTAGTCCCTAGTAATTAAAACGATAAAATTTTGAAATGCTTTACAAAATATACATACAATGCGAACCATTTAACTATAATTTGACTAACCTAATTAATTAAACTTACAAAACAAACCTTTTATTTGAATAATTTATATGCTATTTAACAAAATGTATACAAGCCAGACCTAGTGTAAAAAAAGATATTAAATAATTGTAAAGTTTTATCTAAAACTAAGAATAAAAGTGTTATGATATTTTGATTCAAATTACTCCTACAAGCAGCAATATTTCAAATTTATTTGTTAGAACAATTAAAAAGCAAAAATATAAAACTGAAACAAAAATTAAACTTTACAACTGTGGATAGTGCATTGTTTAGCTCCTTTAAGCTTTTTCCATAACCCATTTAATGAGCTTTGGATTTGTAACTTTTAGACTAGTTGGCCTAAGGTACTAGGTGTTGAAGTATTTTTTAGAACTTACTTACTTGAGTTAAAGAGGCTACGAAACCAAACTTATCCAACTTTATTCATTAATTTACATATTTTGTAAACTTTATTTATTTACAATTCTTTTTGTTTCTTTTTATTTTTTATTTTGATTTATCATTTAATTTATTTATTTAATTGGTTAGTTAAATTTGAAAATGTTACTACCCTAAATTGTTCATTTTCACAAAATAACAAAACTTAAATATTCATAGTTTTGACTTACTACCACAATTAAGTATTACAGTGTGTGTGTGTAAAAAGAATAGCTTATAAACACTTTGAAAAATAAACATATAAAATTGTTAAATAAAATAGAAGTTTTGAAAGTCCATAAAGTTAAATAATTCAAAGAATAGAAAAATAATATTATATTAATATGGAATTCAAAAATCAAAACAAAATAATAACACATTAATTAATAAGAAACTAATATTTACAAAATATTTTTTGTTAGTTTTTCTTTTCTTTAATTTTATGACTCAGAAAAAATTTCACAAAACACACAATCTAGAGCAAAAATAAAAAAAAAGGTAAAATTGAAAACATTTTTGGCACAGCATAACATTGATGCACAACTCTCTCCTCCTAACCTAAATTGTATATTGTTTTGAATGCATAAAAAGAATAGTGAAAGAGCAAAGATATTACCTAAATTAGCACAACTATAGAGATGATCTGTAGTAAACTTAACAAACTAAACTAAAACAAAAATAGACACACAACAATATATTACAAACTAGGTCTTTTAAAGTCAGATTCTTGAGTTTTTATTTTTTTGTTTTAAAATTAAAATTACTTTTTAAATTCTTCAAAACTCGTTTCAAGAGGTTGCAAGTATAAAATACTTACTAATCACAATGACTATATCCTTCTTAATCTCAGCCATTTTTAATGAATTATTAAGTAATTTAATTTCAAAGATTTTTTAAGGAAAATTAAAAATGCAGAATCAAAACACAATTTTTTTTGAAAATTTATTTGAAAATCCAAACAAATTGCATTTACAAATCAAACTCATTAGAATGTGTCTCTAGAAGCTTTCCATAACTAAACCATTCTTAACAAACTTAATCAATAGCCTTCATTCTAAATTTCAAAATAAATTTCAATCATTTTTTTTTATTTTTTTAAAGAAAATCAAAATAGCACACAACAATACACAAAAACATATATTACAAATAAGGGAAGGTAAAGATATTACTTTGGAAGTGTTTTCCCATCGCTTGATACTCTAAATTCGACAAATCTTTCTTCCAACTCCACTTTTGGTGGACAGTCGTCAAAGAACGGCTTCCTCTCATAGTAAGTATCGAAAGACACCACATGCAGGTCTTGTGTGAACATGCCCTTAAGATTGGCAAAATATGAAACATTTAAACTTACAAAACTTGGACTCGTTTTACATTCATGGTAAATCCATAAAAACGATGCTAGAGGTGGTGGAGGAGGTGGTGGCCATATAGGATCTTGGTAAAAATGGCCTTTGGTGATCTCTTGTAGCAACTAAGGTTGAGAACATAGGACTAAAGGTAATGATTATTCCTCTTCTACAACTAAGTATTCTTTCTCTTCCTTACATTTCTCTTCTAATAGTGTTTCTCAAAATAGGTGGGTTCTAAATATTCTTCTTCTATGGTTGGGTTAATTGTTTCTTTCTCGCCTAAAGAATCTTCTTCAAATAACTCAAGAGTCTGCTCACTTGGCGGAATAGGTCCTTCTAAGTGACAATTTTGTGCTAATGTATCTTCGACAATAATGGTTTTGTTTTGTTCTACCTTTGACACTAATTGACATAAAGTAGTTTTTATTTCTTCTTGGCCTTTTTGTAGATCTCTTAAATTTTTTGATAGATTTTCTCATATTCTTTTTGTGATTTCTATAAACTCTACTAGGGTTTCTTCCAAACTTTTCTTTTTTAGAGTTCCTAAAGAATTTTTAGGTTGAAAGGACAGTTCTGAAGTTTGGGTGTTAGGCCAAGGCTCTACATTATTATCTCTTCTTACATTGTTCTTTCTATTTCTTATCCAATAATCAAATTTGGCCATGTTTTCTATCATGAAATAGGCTTCGTCAATGGTTTGTTGGTAAAAAAGAGGTGGCATCATTTCCTCTCTCTACCTAATTTCTTGTTTTAAGACTTAACATATCTATGAAAACTTGCAGCAGATATTCCTTAGAAGGATCATGGTGAAAGTACCTATTTAGCAAGTCTTTATATCTCCATCAAGCATTATAAAATGGTTCCAAGTGTTTTTGAGAAAAACTTGCAACAAAATGTCGATGAATTTCCCAAGAAATTTTTTTATTTTTTATTAATAATTTTTAATTTTTTTAGAAAAATTTTCAAGTTGAATAATGCTAAATTAATTAGATTTCCAGATCATTAGGGGTCACACCGACACACTTAGAATTCCCAACTTTCTTAAGCAAGGGTTTTAGCTTTGTGGTCACGGGTTTGGGTCCCAATAGTGAGCCTTTTTGATAGAATCTAATATATTTTACGATTACCTAAACTTGCAAAACAAAAGACAGGATGCTAAGCTTTTTATTATACAAAACGAATAAAGTATTAAGTGAAAAACATCCACCCTTTTTTAATTTTTAATTATTTTTGAATTTTTGAATTTTTTGATTTTTTTTAATAATAAACACACTAATTAAAACATACAAATAATTAAAATAATATTTACAAAGGATAGGGATAGATCACCTACTTGTTTTTCTATTTAATTTAGTAATTTGACAAAGTAACGGCACCAAATTTTTGCTCATATCACCCAAAATATTTTTCTCAAACGGCAGACATTTCTAATATAGAAAGGTTCTCGTATCCACAAGGAGGTGAAAATTTGTAACTCGAGAAATTGATTAAAATACACATTCAAAATGGCAGGTTGTTTTTCAAAACCAAGTTTAAAATAAAATAAATATTTTTATGATTTTTTAATTAAAAATTTAAAATATAAAATTAAAATGGTGAAGCTTTGAGAATCTTTTGTATGTTTCATAACTAATATGAAATTTTAACTCTAAACAATAATCAACTAAAGCATTTGATTTATTATATCCTTTCTTATTAATTATAAGCACTTTTACTAATTTTATTAGTCAAACAAAAGCATCAATATAGCAAGCTGTAATGTGGTAAGGGTCTTCCTATAAAAAGTAACAAAATAATCATCTCTCACTAAAGCTTAAGTGCACCAATTATGAAAATTATAATCAATGTTACTACAATTATAATTATTATAATTTTAAGATAGAAAAGATAATAACAAATCAAAATTGATGTATTTAAATGGAATAAATTATTGCAATCTCTTTTGGTTTAATACATATATGATTTTAACTCTTGGAAACATTTTTAGAAATTACTAAAAATATAATAAAACATATTTATAAAATTAAAACATGTTATCAAAACATTAAGACTCAAAATAAATCACACCACATAATTTTTACGGTTTTGATTAGTTACAAACTAAACACATATTTAACACACCGAAACAATTCTAAAATTTACCAAAAATATTATTAAACATAAAACACACTAAAAACATATTTTTAAACATATTTACACACTAAGACACAAAAATACCTATTAACACAAAAATGTTATTAATTAGAGGATTTAACGAGAAATAAAAGCATAAATAAATGATTTAAGC
>CAMOHE010055117.1:12873-57564 GCA_946598075.1 Artocarpus hirsutus
AAGTAGTTTTTATTTCTTCTTGGCCTTTTTGTAGATCTCTTAAATTTTTTGATAGATTTTCTCATATTCTTTTTGTGATTTCTATAAACTCTACTAGGGTTTCTTCCAAACTTTTCTTTTTTAGAGTTCCTAAAGAATTTTTAGGTTGAAAGGACAGTTCTGAAGTTTGGGTGTTAGGCCAAAGCTCTACATTATTATCTCTTCTTACATTGTTCTTTCTATTTCTTATCCAATAATCAAATTTGGCCATGTTTTCTATCATGAAATAAGCTTCGTCAATGGTTTGTTCGTAAAAAAGAGGTGGTATCATTTCCTCTCTCTACCTAATTTCTTGTTTTAGGACTTCACATATCTATGAAAACTTACAGCATATATTACTTAGAAGGATCATGGTGAGAGTACCTATCTAGCAAGTCTTTATATCTCCATCAAGCATTATAAAATGGTTCCAAGTGTTTTTGAGAAAAACTTGCAACAAAATGTCGATGAATTTCCCAAGAAATTTTTTTATTTTTTATTAATAATTTTTAATTTTTTTAGAAAAATTTTCAAGTTGAATAATGCTAAATTAATTAGATTTCCAGATCATTAGGGGTCACACCGACACACTTAGAATTCTCAACTTTCTTAAGCAAGGGTTTTAGCTTTGTGGTAGCGGGTTTGGGTCCCAATAGTGAGCCTTTTTGATAGAATCTAATATATTTTACGATCACCTAAACTTGCAAAACAAAAGACAGGATGCTAAGCTTTTTATTATAGAAAACAAATAAAGTATTAAGTGAAAAACATCCACCCTTTTTTAATTTTTAATTATTTTTGAATTTTTTTGATTTTTTTGAATAATAAACACACTAATTAAAACATGCAAATAATTAAAATAATATTTACAAAGGATAGGGATAGATAACTTACTTGTTTTCCTATTTAATTTAGCAATCTGACAAAGTAACGGCACCTCCCCAACAATGGCACCAAATTTTTGCTCATATCACCCAAAACATTTTTCTCAAACGGCAGACATTTCTAATATAGAAAGGTTCTCATATCTATAAGGAGGTAAAAATTTGTAACTCGAGAGATTGATTAAATTACACATTCAAAACGGCAGGCTGTTTTTCAAAACAAAGTTTAAAATAAAATAAATATTTTTATGATTTTTAAATTAAAAATTTAAAATATAAAATTAAAATAGTGAAGCTTTGAGAATCTTTTGTATGTTTCATAACTAATATGGAATTTTAACTCTAAACAATAATCAACTAAAGCATTTGATTTATTATATCCTTTCTTATTAATTATAAGCACTTTTACTAATTTTATTAGTCAAACAAAAGCATCAATATAGCAAGCTGTAATGCAGTAAGGGTCTTCCTATAAAAAGTAACAAAATAATCATCTTTCACTAAAGCTTAAGTGCACCAATTATAAAAATTATAATCAATGTTACTACAATTATAATTATTATAATTTTAAGATAGAAAAGATAATAACAAATCAAAATTGATGTATTTAAATGGAATAAATTATTGCGTTAATTTTGACAGCACCTTGTTTTATTAAATGGTTTAAGAATACATTATGCTATCATCTGTCGATAATAAATCAAGAATTACTAAGCGTTTACTGTGCTAGTCTATGTCTATAATGTAGCAAAAACTTAACTTAATAAATAAGCATGGTTTTAGTCTTATTAATAATAATTATGTAACACAATTAAATTATATAAAGAAAGCATGAATGAATTTATGCAAAAATTAGGCAACATAACAACATTAACAATAATTATCAAAAACTTAGAAAATATTACTTATTCCATAAAAAATATATGCATTACAATAGAGGTATAGAGTCAAAATCCATACCAGAGTACTATGCATACAAGATCATCTCTCTACCTTACCACTCTCTACATTAATTTAGGAATTATTTTATTATTTTTGGTAAGGTTGAAGAAGTGCTCTAGTAGCATATCCTCTCTAAAGGGATACTATTGAGCCTAACTTAGCAGTTAAAACTGCATTGAAGAATGAAGAGTGGAGGCCATTTGGCCATGGGTGTGAAGGAGGAGGTAGGAGTCTTTCCCTTTTATAGTCAAAATTTTTTGCTATTCTTATTTTTAATATTATTTTTGTTATATTTTATTAATTAATTATTTATTTATTTTATTAGTCATTTATTTATTATTTTTTCTATTTTAATTCGTCTGCATACTAGCACAATCATGTGAATCAACATATTACTAATATATATATATATATATATATTATTTTTGATGAAGTTGTGCAGCGCTGATACAGGTGCTATTTGTGTTTGTTGTCTATTTTTGCCCATTTATGTGCCGTTTTGCTCTGTTTTTCCTCTAGGTTTTGAATCTAAAATTCACAAGCACACTAAAATTAATTATTTTATAACCAAAATATTTACAATGATATTAAAAATATTTATTCTATAATAAAAACACACAAAATAATTACAAACTTTTAAAATTTGCAATCTCTTTTGGTTTAATACATATGTGATTTTAACTCTTGGAAACATTTTTAGAAATTACTAAAAATATAATAAAACATATTTATAAAATTAAAACATATTATTAAAACATTAAGACTCAAAATAAATCACACCACATAATTTTTACGATTTTGATTAGTTACAAACTAAACACATATTTAAGACACCGAAACAATTCTAAAATTTACCAAAAATATTATTAAACATAAAACACACTAAAAACATATTTTTAAACATATTTACACACTAAGACACAAAAATACCTATTAACACAAAAATGTTATTAATTAGAGGATTTAACGAGAAATAAAAGCATAAATAAATGATTTAAGCCTTAGAAAATATACACTTGTATAGTCTCATCAAGGGCAAACTAGTAAAGCCACATGACATGGAGGTTGGATGTCGACTTTGGGTCTGGTGGCTGATGGGTGGTATGTCGCTTGGTTCTTTGGCCCTCGATGGGCTTAGATCTAGGTGGTGGGGGGTCAGTTAGGTTGTTCTTGGTGCTGGAGGTGGAGGTTCATTGGTGTTGGACACAATGAGGCATGTAAGGTGGCTAGAGGGATGGTGACTCAAGGGGTTTTGTCATGGTGATGCGATGCTCCCTTAGGTGAGTTTTGGCGCTTTGTTCCATGGTGGCCAGTGGTTGTGCTTCTTTTCTGGTAGTCCTGTGTAGATTTGGTCTTCATGTCGCAATGGTGGCCATCCTACTGCCTATTGGTCATTTCGATTGTTAAGGCTGCTCATGGTTTTTGTTGTTATTTTTACAGTGTTTGTTTTTCTATAAAGACGTTGATGTTCTGCCTTGTTGGTATGTCTTTCATGTTTTGTTTATGTTTAGTTTATAATAATAGAGGTGGTTTCCCTACCTTCAGTCTTAATTTCTATGTCACACCTGCTTTTTAGAAGCGATGTGTATATTGATGTCTGACTAGATCTAACTCTTTGCCAGGTCATATGTTTTCTCAATAGGGAGGGTTTGGTCTCAATTGATTGGTTTTCTCTGACTGTAGTGGTACTTTGTAATGAGTTGCTATTGTGCTCTAATTTGTATGTTGAACAAATCTTCCCTTTTGCTCCTTGATGCTTGTAATTTGTCCATGTACTTCATCTATTTTTATTAGTAGATCCAATCATTACCTAGGGTCAAACTTGCATATAATGGCTAGTCACATATGACTTCATTTGTACTATTTTTAGTTTCAATGAAGTTTCAATTTAAACAATCATGTGATATTTTACTTAATTTCTTTTGCGAAAAAGGAAAATAAATTATTGGTGCACTAATAAGTCCTTTTACATCATGTATTAGAATTAGTTTTGATAGGATGCAGGAGGATTGAAACATTCGGACGTTGCTAGAAAGGTTCATGAGACGGTTGAATGAATACAAAGGGGAGTTAGAATCAAGGGTGGTCTTAATAGATATTTTGTCCTTAGGTAGAATAATATAAACCTTTTCTTTGTAGTTTGTATTTGTTTTCAAGTGTTTTGACCATAATTTATTATTAAGTAAAATTTTTTTAAAAGAATAAATTGCATTGTTGCAGTCCAAACTATTCGTTTTTTAAGAAAATGCATCATAAATTTTGAAATTATTGGCAATTGAGATCCAATGGCTAACAAGCATTAAAAAAATGGACAATTTTAGTCACAAAATTTGCAAATGAGTTTTCCTAAGTATAGAGATTGTTAGTTTAAGAAAGAAAATTAAAACTCAATGCGTAAAAATGGGAAATTAAAAGGAGCTATTAGACCTCAATTGTCAGTGGTTTTAAAGTTTAGAGTGCATTATGCCAAGATTGAAAATTCAGAATGTATTATGCAAAATGAATAATTCAATGTGTAATGGTTTGTTCTATTATGGTTTTAAAATTGATATTTTGTGAAATATGTTATTTTGAAAAATAGATTTTCATGTAAATTAATCATTTCAGAGTTTCTTTGAAAATACAAAAAAGTATTTTATTTTTACAGAGATAGTTTTGGGATTTAAAATCTTTGAAAAGTTTATTTATTTGAAATGTATACTAGTTATATATATAGATTTATGAAAATATTTTTCACATGAAAATATTTTCCATAGCCTTTGAAAAGAATTCAAGGTATTTTATGTTTATACTTTGATAGACTGGATTGCCCACAAGGTGCAAAGATTTCACCTTCTAGGTTAGAAGAATTCCTACAATATCTACTAGGTATGGCCTAGGAATATTACATGCTATTGTAAGTTATAACAAGGACACAAACTTTATTGTTTGCATGATTTACTTATTTTATATATGTATATTTATTGGTATATGAACAGTTTGAGTTGTTAAATTTGTTGTATTGTTTTTTAAAAAAGAAAAATCCTGTTGAGCCTTATGCTCATGTTGGTGTTTTAATATCTTTCATCCAGGTTATGTGGGGCCAAACTTCATTAAGATTTGGTTTATTTTTATCAAACGATGTTAGTGACTCGTAGAAATAGTTATAAGCTAAATTTAGGTATAAGTTATTTATCTTTTAGCGATTTTGTAACTATTGTACTTAAACCATATTGGATGTCCCAAGGTTGTACAATTTTTAAATGTTTTTTTTTACTTAGACAGCTTTATTGTTTTATAGAGTTTTAAGCTCTTATGAGATGGTTATTTTATGTTATTTTTGTTGATTTTGTGTGGTAATTTCTCACGTTTTCTAGATTTGGTATATTTAAATTTGGGGTTTATTTTATGTTAATTTTTAATTAGTTGGATCTCCCATTTTTGGGACGTGACACTATATTAAATTAACTCCCTAAACTAAAAAAGTACAAAAAATGTAGTTTCATTCCTCTTCATTTTTAAATTTTTTAAGTCAATTTTTATTATTTCTTACATGCAAATTGATTTTTTTATGAGTATTTATGATTGTGAATACATTATCACCATTCCTCCACTACATGTTGCATTACAAAAAGTGAATAAACTACACAAGTGGTTTATATGGGTTTGTTATTATTAGTTGTGAGAAAATTAGGTTGGTTTGGTATGTTGGTTTGAAATTGGTGTGGTTTTAAATCTTGTGAAAATTGATAATTTTAAACCTATATGATCTGAATGGTGGTTTTGAAATACCATAAAATATAAATTTCTAAACAAGAAATAAAACATCACATTAGAGAATTGGTGTTTAAATAGCATAAGAATTATGAGAAAATCATATTTGTAGCTTATGGAGTGGTAAAATTAGTTTTTTTTTTCCAAAGGGGCATAAGTAAAAGCATGAAAAATGTTAAAAGCCCTTAGAATATTACTTTTTAATACTGTTCATGCCCAACTTGTTCAGTTGATGATCTACGTTACATACAGCTACACACGGTGGTTGGATTGCCTTCCCTGCTTATCTTGGCTTCTCGAAGTAGACTTGCACAAGAAGAGGAAATGCCTCAAAAATTAAAGGGGACATAAAGTGGTGTCGGCCAAGGGCTCTTCGACACTCAAGTCAAGTACTTGTTTGGCCAAAATCGGGAGTAGGGTTAGGTGAGAAAGTCTACGTTACATTTAGGCGGAATAAATACTTTCAATTTATAGGCAACTACTTAGACTAGGTGATAGGTGAGTTTGGCCCACGACCTATGTGTGCCATGAGGTGGTGTCAGATGGTAGGTGACAAGTGTCATGGCCCCTATAGAAGGTTGGATCTCCATTCGAGTGTTGATATGAGACCATATGTCTACCTTTGAAGATGAGTTGTTGCCTGGGTGTAGGCCATGTCCGTATGACCAAAGCACATGTTCTTCTCAAGGAGCTGGCTGTTAGACTAGGTGCCTTAAGGATTAAATGATATAATAAGTTTTTGGAGACATTTAATCACTAAAGAGTTTATTTATTATTTATATACCAAATGTTGTCCTCTTTATATTCATTTTTGTTGAATGTATGATGAGCAAACAAAAGTCTGAGACTATTAGTCTAAACCTTTTAGATCGTGCATCTGATGGACCGATTATGCGAAAGACATGAATCTTGAAGGTGATAATTTAAATGATAAGATCCACAATTGTTGGATTGTGATAACACTATAGTGATAGCTAATGCTAAGGAACCAAGATTTCACAAGAAGAGTAAGCATATTGATCGGAAGTATCATGTGATAAAGGACTTCATGGAGGATGGGCATGTTGCTATATGCAAAATCGCATCCGACGATAATTTAGTTGTTCCATTCCTAAAGACACTAACTGCGAGAGTTTTTGAGAGGCATGTGGAAGCGTGGGGAAGTGGGATTTGTCATATTTACTCACTTAATGCAAGTGGGAGATTGTTAGACATATATGCCCTAAGGAGTAAAAATGTAATATGTTTTTGGAGACATTTTTATCAATAAAGAATTTATTTATTATTCATATACCAAATTGTTGTCCTTTTTATGCTCATATTTGTTGAATGTATGATAAATAAACAAAAGTTTGAGACTGTTGGTCTAAACCTTTAAATTCAAGCATATGATGAACAGATTATACGAAAAATATGATTCTAAAGGTGAGCTCTAAATCATAAGATCCGCAATTAAGGGAATAAAGTTAGGTGCTTTATTCATGCAAAGATTGTTATGTTGTTTATATTTCTTATGAAGGATGGTTTTTCTTGGCCATCAGAGGTGGACTCCGCAAATAGAAACATTGGTGTATTGTCATAGATGACGATATATTGAATAGGGACATAAAGTGTAATTGATTTGGATTAATAATTCTGTCTCGGCAAATCAATTCACTTTAGACTATCATATAAGTTGTATCTTAATCCTAAGATGAATAGCAGGCTTGTTGTCTTGACTTATGTCTTTTGATATACTAAAGCGTGACATCTACATTTTATGTTGGTATGCACATTGATATGTTGGAGACATGACTCTTGATAGCGTAAAGCTATTATTCATAGATACAAAATCCGTAGCTTCTCTTTAGGAGTCGATGATATCCTCTTATATGCATTATCTTATAATTGAAAGACTAGTGCGCTCAACCATTTGGATACATAGATGTAACCGAATGGTATGCTGTCTTTAGATGGTAAGTTTTTCGATGGTAGGATAATAGAACGTAAGAGAAAAATAATCAGATAAGATAGAATTCATCCTTAACCCGATTATGGATATTCTATGGGGATACGATATATTATGATATGACATGGATACTTAGCTATTTGGGCTTCGTAATTTTATATAGTTTGAGAGTGTAGCTCTAAGCTTTATTGGAGTAGTGTTGAGTTGATAATTATGAAACATATATCTAGGTTATTGGGTTTTATAATTATTAGGAGCTTAAACTATATAGGTTCATCAGGTCCTATTTGCTAGCTCATGATAAATCCTATAACGATACGCATGCTATTCCAATAAATTGGTGACTTATGTTAAATTATTATATTGACTAAAATTTGATAGGATTAGATAATTCATGTCTGTTCATCAGTTGAATTAATTTTGTGTAAATTAATTCAATATAAACTTGTTGAATTATCCAGAATATTAATTTTCCTAGAGATTATCTAGACATAGCTGTTTTAATCACATAACTTCTCTATTGGGTTATTTAACTTAAAATTGAGGCTTTATCCAAAGAATCTCGAGTGGCAAATAAAAGATTCATAGAGATTATTTATTGTAAGTTCGGTAGGCTGATCAGTTAGTTCGGCCTGCTGATGGAGTAAGTTTGGTAGGTCGATCCGTTAGTTCGGCCTACCAATCTAACGATAAATTGATCATGAGTTTTAGACTTGATTTTATTAGATATTGGTCCAGATTCAATTTTTTGAGGTCATATTTAATAATAACCAATGTAGGGGGTGGCCTCTATAAATAGGGAGTGAGTTCTCATAGTAATTTAAATCAGTTGAGAAATCAAGAGTGAGCACTCTAATATATGAGTCTCTGAAAGTCCCCTGAGAGCTATTGTTTATAAATCATGAATGCTAGTTCTAGGTTTTCTTAATTGGTTGGAAGGAAAGTCATCGAGAAAGAGTTGTACGAGGTGTGCCCACACACATACCGATCGTGAATAGAGAATAGCAAATATGACTAGTTGGTTGAGGCTCTTTTGGAACGCCTTTCTTTTCACAGATTGCTAGAATTCTTCAACATTCAAAGGTTAGTAAGATCTAGTTAATTTATGCATATAGCGTGTCAAACTTGTGTTTTGACAAATACTTTGATTTAAAATTTTATAAAATTTCCTCTGTATTCTATTTTTTCCAAGAATTGGTATTAAAGCCCTGGTTCTTATAGAAATTTACAAGTTTGCGATCATGCTATATGAATAAATTATGTGATCTTGATCTCTCCTATGCTTGAATTTAATTTTTTTAGAAAGTTGGCACTTTAGGGTTTCTCTATATTTATGTTGTCATGAGATTATATAGTGAATGCTTATTAATTAATTGTGGTTTATTTAATTATCATTTAATTATTAATTAATGAATTAATTTGTGTCGTTATGGTTCCTTAGAGGTTAAAATGTGTATCTAGGTTTTTCATGTAAATTAGATGATGGTCTATCATCACCGTCTAGGAATTATTATTCAATTTTAAAGTTGTAAGAATTCTGCAATTAAATAATCATTCAAAGCAAAGACGGATCTTGAAGACGGATGATAGCGGTTCCAAAGGTTTCTTAAGTCTCTAAATTTTTATGTTTATGAATTGTTGAAAATAAGTTTGTAACATTGCATAAAAATTGTTTTTTGATAAAACGTGAGATTTGCTCAGTCGGCAAACCAACCCTCATGTTTGGTAGGCTGATGGCTGCAAATCTACAGGCCAAACCTCCAATTAGGTAGGCCGTCTACAGGGTAGGATTCAGGCAGCTCTGATGGTAGGCCGAACTGCCAAGTTTGGTAGGCTTATGGTTTATGACAGACAGGCCGATCACATAAATAGGCAAGCCAGCAAAGAGCTATAGATTTTAAAGAAAGGTGCCTTTTTTGGTGTAGTTTTTATTTGTTTGAGACAATTCTAAGAAACATTAAATTTAGATATGATCGAAAATATAGAGTATTCAATCTATGCGGGATTGAAGACTTGAAGATAGATAATACATGAAGAAGGATACAATTTGACCTTACTTGAGCTAATAAAGCGGTTATAAGAGTTTGAAAATCTGATCAGGGAAACTCCTACTGGTGGTGAGGCCAACTTGGTAGCTGCCCCTGGTTCCAATCCTAACTTTAGGAATGGAGAGAACCGACGGGCTAAGAACGGTAAGTTTTCCACTGTTGCGAATGACAAGAACAAGAAGAAGAAAACGAAGAACCCAAAAAAGCTCAAGTACTTTTTCTATGGGAAGGTCGGGCACATCAAGAAGAATTGCAAGGACTTCCTTTCCCGAGGAGGTAGGTGTGATTTTTGGTTATTGAAACTTGTTTAGTTGAGGAATCTAGTGACGCTTAGGTCATAGATTACGGGGCAACTAATCATGTTTATGTTTCTCTGCAGAGGTTCAAAGAAACAAGAAGTCTACTGTATGAAAACTTTATGCTTTGAATAGGTGATGGATCCTTAGTGTTGGCTAAAGTAATGAGAGACGTCCATCTTTATTTTCATAATTATAGGAGTATAGTTTTGTAAGATTGCTTTTATATTCCTAAACTTAAAACGAATTTAATTTCTATAGCTTGTTTATTTAAAGATTCTTATGTAGTTTCTTTTAATAATAAAATGGTGATTCATAAAAATAAATCTTTTATCTATGATGGAGGGATGCAAAATAATCTATATTTTATCAAATCTAAGATGGACTTACTACTGAACACTGAGGTTAATGATTACAACTCTAAAAGACTTAAAACTTCTCACTTTAATAAGACCTATCTTTGGCATTTGCAATTAGGCCATGTTAACCTGAATGGGATTCAAAGGTTGCTCAGTGATGGACCTTTAAGTCACTTAAAAGTGAAATCTATACCACAATGTGAATCTTGTTTGAAGGGTAAAATGACCAAAAGACCATTTAGGTCTAAGGGTAATAGGGCCAAATAGGTTCTAGAACTTGTGCATAGCGATGTTTGTGGACCTTTGAATATCTAAGCACAAGGATTTTATGAGTATTTTGTCATTTTTATTGATGATTACTCAAGATATAGGTATGTGTCCCTAATGCACCACAAAAGCAAAACTTATGACAAGTTTAGAAAGTTTTTGGATGAAGCGGAAAAGCAATTGAGTAGACCCATATAGGCATTTCGATCTGATTGAGGTGGTGAATACCTCTCTGATGAGTTCTTGAAACACTTATTAAAGAATGAGATTCTATCTCATTTGACTGCGCTGGGCACTCTTCAGTAGAATGGCATAGCTAAGAGAAGGAATAGGACTTTGTTGGGCATGGTAAGGTCCATGATAAATTATTCATCATTGCCTTTATCCTTTTGGGGATATGCACTACAAACAACATGTTATCTTTCGAACAATTTACCTTCAAAATTGGTTCCTAAAACTCCCCACAAGTTGTAAATAGGGAAAAGGACATCTTTAAAACATATTCACATATGGAGATGTCCGGCTCATGTCCTGTTTAAGGAAGCAAATAAGTTAGAAGCATGTTTAGAAGTTTGTATGTTTGTAGGATATCTAAAAGGATTAAAGGGGTTATTTCTATACCCAAATGAAAATAAAGTCGTGGTTTCAACTAATGGAACATTCCTTGAGGAAAGTTACATGGATAACTTTAAGCCTCAAAGTAAAGTAGTACTAAAGGAGTTGGCAAGTGATTCAATCACTCCAGGGATTCCGAATGAAACCGTACCAATCAGTGTAGAAAAACTAACCGAACAACAACCTGAGGGGCTTCGGCATAGTGGGAGGCTCAGGCATTAACTCAAGAGGTATATGTTCAATGGTGAAGCTTTTTTGGTTGAACCACTTGAACATGACAGGGATTCTTACACTTACGAGAAGCTATAAAGGATGTTGATTCAAAACTTTGGATAGAGGCCATGAACATTGAGATGAATTCTATAGAGACTATTCGGGTCTAGGAACTTGTGCATTTTCCCAAAGGGGTAAAACCCATAGGGTGTAAGTGGATCTCTAAGAGAAAGAGAGGAGTAGATCAAAAAGTTGAAACCTATAAGGCTAGACTTGTAGCTAAGGGATACACCAAAAGGAAGGAATCGATTACGAGGAAACCTTTTCACCTATAGCCATGCTTAAGTCCATCCACATTCTCTTGTCCATAGCTACTGCTCTCAACTATAAGATTTGGCAGATGGATGTTAAGACGACCTTTCTAAATAGCTATCTTGATGAGTCCATATATATGGTACAGCTAGATGGATTCAAGGCTAAGGGTCAAGAGGGTAAGGTTTGTGAGCTACTAAAGTCAATTTTTAGAGTTAAGCAGGCTTCCAGTTCTTGTAACATAAGATTTGATCAAATGATTAAGACTTAAGGGTTCACACAAAATATGGACGAACTATGTGTTTACAAACACATTAAGGATGAGAAGGTGGTTTTTCTACTACTCTATGTAAATTACATTCTACTAATTGGCAATGACGTTGGGGCATTGTTATTAGTCAAATTATGGTTGAACAAGCAGTTTGACCTGAAAGAGTTAGGTAAAGCTAATTATGTTCTTGGTATTTAGATCTTTCAAGATAGGAAGAACAAAATAATAGCTTTATCCCAAGCGGGCTAGATAGATAAAATTCTCAAGAGGTATGCAATGTAGGATTCCAAGAAAGGTGGGCAACCATCTTGATATGGAATTAATCTTTTTAAGAAAGACTCACTAAAGTCTGATGAGGAAAAAGAATACATGAAAAAGGTGGCTTATGCTTTGGCAGTGGGTAGTCTCATGTATGCCATGCTTTGTACATGATCGGATATTAGTTATGCGGTCGAGATAGTAAGTCAATTTTAGTCAAATCTAGGACCGAATCACTGGGTTACAGTCAAGCATATTTTCAAGTACTTGAGAAGGACTCGAGGATATATGCTTGTATATTCGGGTGAGGATTTAACACCTCTAGGATATACTAACTTGGATTTCCAATCTTGTCTGGATTTGAGAAGATCGACTACAGGTTTTGTCTTTATTCTAGGCAGCAGTGCAATTGTTTGGAGAAGTGCCAAGAAAGATTGCACTTCAAATTTAACGATGGAGGCCGAGTATATGGCAGTTAGTGATGCTTCGAAAGATGCAGTATGGCTCTGCAAGTTCCTTGGGGATCTTAAGGTAGTTCCTGGTATAGATAAGGTAGTATCGCTATGTTGTGATAATAGTGCAGCGTTAGCTAATGCCAAAGAACCAAGATTTCAGAAGAACAGTAAGCATATTGATTGGAAGTATCATATGATAATGGACTTTGTCGAGGGCGGGCATGTTGCAGTATGCAAAATCGCATCCAAGGGCAATTTAGCTGATCCATTCACAAAGACATTAACTACGAGAGTTTTAGAGAGGTATGTGGAAGCTATGGGGATGGGGGATTTGTCATTTTTACTCACTTAGTAAAAGTGAGAGATTGTTAGACATGTATGCCCTAAGGAGTAAAAATATAATATGTTTTTGGAGACATTTTTATCAATAAAAAAATTGTTTATCATCCATATACCAAATTGTTGTCCTTATTGTGTTTATATTTGTTGAATGTATGATAAGCAAACAAAAGTCTGAGACTGTCGATCTAAGCTTTTAGAATCAGGCATATGATGGACAGATTATACAGAAGACATGATTCTAAAGATGACAATTTAAATCATAAGATCCGCAATCGAAGGAATAAAGTTGGGCGCTTTATTCATGCAAAGATTGTAATGTTGTTTATATCCCTAACAGGAGATGGTTTGTCTTAGCCATCAGAGGTGGACACTACAAATAGAAACATTGGTGCATTGACATATGTGACGATGTATTGGATCGGGACATAAAGTGTAATAGATTTAGATTAATAATTTTGTCTCAGCAAATCAATTCACTTTAGACAATCATATATGTTGTATCTTAATCTTAAGATGAATAGTGGGCCCGTTGTCTTAACTTATGTCTTTTGATATACCAAGGGTGACATCCACATTTTCTGTTGGTACGCATGCCGGTATGTTGGAGACATGAATCTTGATGGCGTAGACCTGTTATTCATAGATACAGAATTCATAGCTCCTCTTTAGGAGTTGATAATACCCTCTTATATGTGTTATCTTATAATTGAAAGATTGGAGGGCTCAACCATTTGGATTCATAGGTGTAACCGAATGGTATGCTGTCTTTAGATGGTAAGTTTTCCAGCAGTGAGATAATAAAACGTAAGAAAAAAAATAATCAGGAAGGTAAGATAGAATTTATCCTTAAGTCGATTATGGGGATATGATACATTATGATATGTCATAGATACTTAGCTATTTGGGCTTTGTAATTTTATATAGTTCGAGCATGTAGCTCTAGGTTTTTAGTGGAGTAGTGTTAGAGTTGATAATTATGAAACATATATCTGGGATATTGGGTTCTATAATTATCGGGAGCTTGAACTATATAGGTTAATTAGCTCCCCTTTGCTAGCTCATGATAAATTCTATAACGATACGACATGCTTTTCTAATAAATTGGTGACCTATGTTAAATTATTAGATTGGCTAAAATTCGATTGGATCAAATAATTCATGTTTGTTCATCAATTGAATTAATTTTATGTAAATTAATTTAAGATAAACTTGTTCAATTATCTGGAATATTTATTTTCTTAGAGATTATCTAGGTATGGTTATTTTAATCCGATAACTTCTCTATTGGGTTATTTGACTTAAAACCAAGGGTATCTAAAAGATCTCGGGTAGGAAATAAAAGATTTTTGAATCATTTATCATAAGTTCGGCAGGCCGATCCGTTAGTTCGGCCTGCCAATTTAGCGATAATTTGATCATGCGTTTCAGATGGAATTTTATCAGATGTTGATCCAAATTCAAATTTTTAAGCCTTATCTGATAATAACCATCTTAGTGGACGACCTCTATAAATAGGGAGTGAGTTCTCATAGTTATTTAGATCAGTTGAAAAATTAGGAGTGAGCACTCTAGACTGTGAGTCTTTAAAACTACCTGAGAGCTATAGTTCATGAATCACGAACGCTAGTTTTGGTTTTCTCAATTAGTTGGAAGAAGAGTCAATAGGGAAGAGCTGTACGAGGTGTGCCTACACATATACCGATTGTGGATAGAGAATAGTAAAGAAGACCGGTTAGTTAAGGCTTTTCTAAAATGCGTTTCTCAGATTGCTAGAGCTCTTCAGCATTCAAATGTTAGTAAGATCTGGTTAATTTATGCATATAGTGTGTCAAACTTGTGTTTTGAAAAATACTCTGATTTAAAATTTTATAAAATTTTTGTTGCGTATTGTTTTCTCCAATAGAATAACCTTAGATCCGACCACTATAAAAGGGGAACTGTTTTTCATTGTTATTCAGATCATTTGAGATGCATTGAGTAAGTACTCTTGTAAGAGAAACTCTGAAATTCTATGAGAGTTATTGTTCAACATCTAGAACTTAACTCTTGGTTTTCTTAAGTGGCTAGAAAGAGAGTCATCGGAAGAAGGTTGTATGACATGCAACCACCTGCACTACGATCGTACATAGAGAATAACAAAGAAAACTAGTTTATTGAGGTTCTTTTGGAATGTTCTTCTCTTCATGGGTTTCTATAGACTTCGGTATACAAAAGAGGTATGTAAAATCTGTTATTAATTTATGTACTTAGCATATCAAACTTTTGTTTTGGAAAAGGACTCTAATTTAAAAAATTTTAAAATTCCACTGCTTATCATTTTTCAACAATTAGTATCAAAGCCATGTTTTTGCGTTCAATTTATGGGTTTATAATCATGCTATGTATATAAATTATGTGATTTATTCTCTTCTATGCTTAAATTTAATTTTTTAGAGAGTTAGTACTCTAGGGTTTCTATATAATTAAGTATTGTCCTAAGATTATGTAGTGAATGTTTATTAATTAATTATGGTTAACTAATTTTTTATTTATTGTTTTAATTAATTAATATTGCAGGTTACGATTCCTTAGAGGTTAGAATATGTATATAAGTTTTTCATATAGTTAGATGGCGGTCTATCATCACTTTCTAGTATTAACTATTTTAAGTTTGATTTGTACAAATTTGTATTAAAATAATTATTTGAAGTGAAGGCGAATCTTGAAGATGGGGATGATTGGAGTTCTATATGTTTTTCTATGTTTATAAATTTTATATTTTTGAATTGTTAAAAATAAAATTAAAAACTGCTTAAAACAATTTTTTTACAAATTTCTAGAAAAATGCTGGTTCAACATCGGGTGGCAGACCGATCACCTAGAATCGACAGGTCGATGGTCGTAGACCAATAGGCCGATCTCCCAGATTGACAGGCCAATCGTGGGGCAAAATCGGTTTTTTAAAGGTGTATTTTTTGGTGTAGTTTTTTATTTACTTTTGAGACAATTCTGAGAAGCATGAAATTTTATGATAACCAGAAAAATAAATTTTTTCATCCATATGGGATTGAAGAATTGAAGATGGTTGCCACATGAAGAAGGATACAACAAAAAGATACAAGATGAAGAATCAATAATATGTTTTGATTGATCTTTTTAATTTTTAATTTTTTTTCTCTAGGATGGAACCATGATATTACAGTTGTTTTATTACATTGCTTGTAGCTTTGCATGTTGGTTTGCTTGTCTACATTATAATATTTTTTACCATGTATGTTGATAACATGCCATGTAGAATAGGAAGTATCGCTCATTAAAAATTGTTCATGTATGTTAACATAAAACCTTGACTTAAAAATATTAAGTGATAGGAGGTTTTCGAAGAGAAGACCTAAAGCTTCCATCATTGGTCCATAGGTAGCACATAGTGGTTCCCACCCTTAGGAAGGGATTTCATCATGTACTAGGTTAGATCTCCAAAGGGATAATTTATTTTAGCTTGATTTATCATTGTACAACCCTAGGTGGCAATTATAAATCATGGATAAAATAGTTGAAACTATGGTTATATACTCATGATTAATTTTATTATTGACCTCCCTTAGGAGCTCTGTTAATAAAATTAATGGCCAAAGAAAACGATTATTGACATATGCTAGGTTAAACGAGTCTTAGATGGCATATATTAATCAAGGGGATCTGTGTTCCCAATTGAATTTGGGAAGTCTCCCCTAGGCGGCTTGTTGAACTATGAATTAGGAATTATCGTTATAAGGTTGTGATATTTTTAAGATTTTGACATATAAACACATTGTATACTTACTTGTTTATGTTATCTTAATAAACTATTGTGGAAAAAGAACCTAAATATCATCCTTTCTTTTGAGAAACTAAAATTTGTGCTAACAATACCATGTCCTCTCGAAAACATACTAGGGAATCCAGTAATGAGCAAATCCAAACATATGATCACTGGAAGCATGCTAATGATTAGGCTCGCTGTTACATTATAGCTAGCGTTAATAATGTGCTACAGGCTCAATATAAGGATGGTTAGACTACTAAGCAAATCTCAGATAATCTGAAAGACATGTTTGAAGGTCAAGCCCTAATGAAATAGCAAGGGATCTTTGAAAGCTCCTCAACTACAAACAAAGACTAGGGACTCCTAGAAAGAGCATATGATGTTCGTCATGGGTTACCTCATTGTGGCTCAAACTCATAGAGTCGACATAGACACTGAGTCATAGATGATTATGGTCTTTGAGACTCTATCCAAGGAGTTTATCTGGTTTAGAGTTTCAGTTAATTTGAGTAATAGATAGGACATAAACTTGACTGAGCTGATGAAGCAATTATAGGAGTTCAAGAATCTGATGAACACTAAAACAAATTCGAGATTATACAACTTTCATTTAATGACCGTTTCTCAAAAACCGTCGTGATAAAGGAAAAAAACGCAGCGAGTTATGCCCGTAAACACGAAAACAATAGTGGTAAGTGTGGGAGCCACCATGACGGTTTTTTAAAAAACCGTCGTGGTAGCTTTAAATTACCATGATGGTTTTTTAAAAAACCATTGTGGTGTCTCACTTTAAAACCCCTTTCCACCTTGAAAATCAGACACAAATAAGAAACTGACCTCTCAACAACGAACACAGAGCCCTTTGAAATAGCTGCCGCTATCCCTCTCCTCTACACTTCTTAATCTCATTCGAAATTGTAAGTTTTTTTGTTAGAAATTGTTAAATTGTTGTTGATTTTGTTGTTTAATTAATCCAAAAAATTTGAAAACTTGTCGTTGATTTTGTTGTTTATTTCGTGATTATTATGTTGTGGATTATGGGTTTGATTTATTTGTTTTATATGGGTATGTGTAATTTGTTTTATGATGGGTGATGTTTTTGTTTTATGATTAAATCGAATATATATGGTGGATATGTATATAATTTGTGAAATTCATTTTAATTGAATATTTGCTATTTATTATTTCGATTTAGGACTTGCAAAATGGATAGAAAATGGATGTGGGATTTAGGACTTGCAAAATGGATGTGTGGAAGAGTTCTTGGATTTTGCCAAAAGTCATGCCAATGGTGATAAAATTCGGTGTCCTTGTGTTCAATGTGAAACCATAGATTGCATCCAATTCCAATTGTTAGAGGACATTTATTCCAAAATGGAATTATGAGTAGTTATTAAACGTGACATTTTCATGGCGAGTCTAATTTCAATAATCCAACTTTAGTAAGTAAAGGGAAGGAATTTATTGTGGAGGATAATATGAATGATCACGATAATATGGTTGACATAGTCAATTATTTTGGAAGAACACTTCGTGCACTGTTCGGATGTATTTGAGACAATGATGAATGATGCCGAGACACCCGTGTATGAAGGGTGTGTCAATTTCACCAAATTATCCACTTTAGTTGGATTATGGAGTTTGAAAACACCGGGTGGGTGGTCAAATTCTAGTTTCACAAAGCTTTTAGAATTTTTAGGAAGGCTTCTACTAGAGGGTAATAAATTACCAACTAGTATGAATGAGGCTAAGAAGACTTTAAGCACTTTGGGAATGGATTATGAGAAAATTCATGCCTGTGAAAAAGATCGTGTTCTGTATAGAAATGAGTATAAGGACGAGAATTATTGTCTAGTTTTTCAACAAGCAAGGTGGAAGAAAGTAAATGAGCTAAAAGACGGTAAGAATGGAGTGCCAAAGAGAGTGTTATGGTACATTCCACCGGTACCATGTTTGAGGCATTTATTCGAAAACCCAGAACATGCCAAGAATTTGACATGGCATCGTTACAAACTGGTGGACAATGGTATGCTTAGACACCCGACGGATTCACCACAATTGAAGACTTTTGAAGTCGATCATCTTGACTTTAGTGTGGATCCAATAAATATACATTTTGCTTTGTCGACGAATGGAATGAACCTACATGGAACATGAGTAGTAGGCATAGCACTTGGCCCGTAATACTTGTTAACTACAATCTCCCTCCAAAGATGTGCATGAAGTGAAAGTTTTTAAGGTTGTCTTTAGTGATTTCGGGTCCCCACCAACTAGGCAATGACATTGATGTATACTTGACACTGTTAATTGATGACCTAAAAAACTTATGGGAAAATGGAGTCAAAGTTAGAGATGCTTATCGAGAAGAGACGTTCACACTCTGTACAATGTTGATATGGACAATTAATGACTTCCCCGCATATGGTAATTTATCTAGTTATTCGGTGAAGAGTTCTATTGGTTGTCCTATTTGCATAATGAAAACGTCTCACAAATAGTTGAAGAATGGTAAGAAAACCATTTTTCTTGGTCATAGAAGATTTTTGCCAAGAGATCATCGTTACGGTAAATGAAAAAAAGCCTTTGATGGCAACAGCGAAGAAAGAAACCATCCTCGTCCTTTGACGGGTGAACAAATTTTTGAAATGGTAAAAGACATAAGAGTCGTATTTGGGAAGAGAAAGCGAGGTAAGGACGAGCCACCGATTGAAGGACCATGGAAAAAAAGATCAATCTTTTTTGATCTTCCATACTGGAAGTCACTTTTTGTTCGTCATCGCTTGGACGTTATGCATATTGAGAAAACCGTTTGTGAATCCATAGTCGGTACGTTGCTTGACATTCCAGGCAAGACTAAGGATGGTGAAAAAGCTTGGTTGGATCTCATTGAAATGGAGATTAAGCCTAATTTGTTTCCCAAGAAAAGAGGGAACCACACTTACTTACCTCCGACAAAGCACACGTCATCAAGAGTGGAGAAAAGAAAGCTTTGTGAATGGCTTGCTTGATTGAAAGTGTAAGACGGGTATTCTTCGAACTTTAAAAAGTTAGTGTCAATGAAGGATTTGAACCTCATTAGCATGAAAACACATGATTGTCATGTGTTGATGTAGCCATTACTACCACTTGCTTTGCGAGGAATTCTAACAAAGGATGTGAGATTTGTAATTACTAAGTTGTGCTCGTTGTTCAATTCAATATGCTCCAAGGTAATTGATCCACTTATGTTAGATTCACTGCAATCAAAGTTGGTGCAAACCTTATGCATGCTTGAGAAGTATTTTCCATTTTTTGACATCATGGTTCATCTAACGGTATACTTAGTATGTGAAGTTAAGTTATACAGACCAGTGTATATGAGATGGATGTACCCATTTGAAAGATATATGAAGGTTTTGAAGGGCTATATGAATAATCAAAATAGGCCAGAGGGATGTATTGTAGAAAGTTACATAGTTGAGGAATCGGTTGAATTTTGCTTCGAATACCTATCCAATCCAGATGCAATTGGGGTGCCTAAGACTATAAACATTGAGGCTAGGGGACTATCTATAGGCAATCCTTCTTTAGTAAATCGAGAGGAGTGGGAGCAAGCTTGTCTTTATGTCTTACACAATGCTAATGAAGTGGAGCCTTTCATTGAAATGCACATGAACGAATTTAAAAAAGCAAACCCAAAAAGAGCAAGAAATGAGAAGTTGTTGCAAGATGAACACAATCAGACCTTTCGGTTGTGGTTTAGAGCACACATCTATGGCAAGTGCTCCACATCACAAGGTGGAGGCATGTCACAGGACTTGAAGGACCTAGCTAGAGGAAAGCTGTCGGTAGTTACAAGGTATACATCATATTCCATAAATGGTTACACTTTCTATACTCACGAAAGAGATGAGAAGCATCCTGTCCAAAATAGCAATGTGACTCTCCATGTTGAGGCTATGCATATTACCTTTGCCAAGGACAAGAATCCGATATATGGGACCATGAACTGCTTTGGTTTCATTGAAGATATTTAAAAACTTGATTATGGGGAATTGCGCATAGCACTTTTTAAGTGCAAGTGGGCCGACAACAACTACGTTAAGAATAATAATGACGGCATCATGGTGGTTGACTTTAGAAGATAAGGATACAGGAATGATCCCTTCATTATGGCATCACAAGCATTCTAAGTTTTTTATACTATAGATCCCCAGGACATGGAGTTGTCTCTAGTCGTCCTGATGAAGCCAATATTAGTTATCGACGATGAAGAAGTTATCGAGGACTACACGGACATCCCTTTATTCACAAAGGGATTACCACCAATTGATGAAATAGATGATTTTGAATATGATATTTTGTACTTGCTTCGTGAAGATATGGAATGGATATGTATTGAGGAGCCAATGAAAAAAAAGGAGAAAAAAACGAGCATTTATAAACCAATTTATGTTAATTTATTTCAAAACATTTCTTTAATTCCTTTTGATTTTTCATCTTTTTTTAAGGGTTTGGGATATCTATTTATAGTTATATTTGTGATGAATATAGAGAAAAAGTATACATTCTCGGCTAGTGGATGCTTAACACATAGGCTGGCCACCCTATACAGAAGAGAAAAACATATGTAAGTGGTAATTATACCATTTTTACAACGGTTTATAAAAAAACCGTTGTGTAATATAGCTTACATGAGGGAAGCCGTCATGCAATGCAATTCCTTTGTCAGCAATCTAAGTAGCTTCCACAACGGTTTACCGAAAAACCGTCATGGAAGGCTCTCTTTTTTTACAACATCTCTTATGCTGTAAAGAGCCTTCCACGACGATTTTTCAATGAACCGTCGTGGAAGGCTGTAAACATTCTTCCACGATGGTTTGTAAGTAAACCATCGTGGAAGGCTCTCTTTTTTTATAGCATTTTTTATCCTGTAAACAGCCTTCCACGACGGTTTTTTAATAAAGCATCGTGTCGTAAACATTCTTCCATGACGGTTTGTAAATAAACTGTTAAGGAAGGCTCTCTATTTTTTTGCATCATTTGTTATGCTATCAATATTCTTCCATGACGGTTTTTTAATAAATCGTCATGAAAGGCTCTTTTTTTTACAGCATTTTTTATGCTGTAAACTGCCTTCCACGATGATTTTTCAATAAATCGTCGTGGAAGGCTCTCTTTTTTATAGCATTTTTTATGCTATAAGTAGCCTTCCACTATGGTTTTCAATAAACCTCGTGGAAGACATTTTTGTCTAAAGCATTTTTTATGCTGTAAATTATCTTCCACGTGGAAGATTTAGCTCCACCTTTAAAAATTTTGAAATGCATGCCCAGCTCCTCATTTTGAATACGCATCCCTCTTTCTCTAAGAGTGCTCCCTTTCTCTCTAAAATCCTTCTATAACGCCCCCTTACGGACGTCATAGATGTCGTTACATTCATTTCTTAATACTTTTATTCTAAGATAAACTATTTGATTAAAAGATAATTTAAAAACATAACCAGGATCTATGCATACACATTTTCTTTTAATAAAATTACTTGATCATAAATATTCTTTAAATAGTTTATCACAATAAATAAATTCATAATAAAAACATATAGTTCAAGTCTGCTTACGCAGTTCGACAGGCTGAACTTCAAACTTCGATAGGCCGAACCTGTTTGGTAGTCCGAACTCTAACCATTGGTAGGCCACCCGAGGCACTGCAAAACGGGGTTTTTAAAATCGACAAGATCGGCAGGCAGATATTTGGCAATCGTTAGGCCGATTAAATTCTCCGGTAGTCCGACTAGTAATGGTCGGCAAGCCGACCGACTGTCAAAAATCAAAATTTATTTTAAAATAAATTCCAATAATTTAAATGCGGAAGGCATATGACAAATCTATAAAGTTAAAGATTCGTAGTTCAAATCTTTTAAAATTTAACAATTAAACATACTTAAAATTATAAAATATAGTTAATATCTTTAAATTTCCTTTTTGGTGTTCTTCTGTTTGAAATTCACCATTCTTGGTACACACACCTGTCATTGTCCTCCACTTATTCCACAGCCCTCTTTTCCTTTATCTACAACATGATATAAAACTAAATAAGCTAAAGCTTAGTAAGTACGTTTCATATCTCACAACTTAAAAACACTTTATGAACATCATCATCATATGCATCATCATAATAGTGCACTAAGCACAATTTCATAAAGAACATATCTTTCATTATATTATCCTTATTAAAACTTTGTTCATTTTATTTTAAGGGCCCAAGTGTTGTACCATAATCATCATTGTAGGCGTGCTGTCATGAGAGGAGAAGGTAGTTAATCCTATCCAAACATGACATCATAACATATCATAACATAACATTGGTATGCAACACTTATTTAGGTGATGCATATATACATATTTAAACTTTTATGCTTTGAAATATGACATCATCATACATGCATAACTTTTTGAACATAAAAATCTTTAATAAGTAATATTTAAATGAAATCATCATAAAATCATCATTGATATTATCATGAACATAATTTCAAACCTTTATAAAACATATTATGTTGCAAGTGAGAATGTACTTACCTTAGAAAGCTTACTTAACCTTAACTGAATTGTAGGTGACGTCGCCGCAGTCTTGATGTGCTCGCTCCTTAATGTGTTCATGTCATACATTCATTTAAAATAATAATTAACATTTTTTTTTCATGAGGCCTTGAAATCATTCAATACCATGTAACATACTCATACATGCTTCTCTTAAGAACATTAATTCAAAACACATTTTATCAATCAAAATAAAACATTTTAGAAAAACTGCCCATACACATGCTGTTGACCCTTATGAATTCACAGCCTAATATCTCATAATTAACATACAATTCAAGCTCCAAACTTGGCAGGGACAAAGTTAAAACATAAACAAATTACCATGATTTTTCATTGGCCATAAAATTCCATTTAATATTTAAAATAAGTCACAAAATTCATGACACAAAATCTGCCAGCAATAGTTAGGCAGTGAACGACTCTAAACTTGAGTCCGTTTATCATATTTTGATGTCGTAGAAAAATCTACAAAAATTAACATATATAATAGATACATAGAACTATAACATATCCAAAAATTGACTTAAAAAAAATCAGAGTAGGTCAAAATACACAATTGAAATCGGTAATAAAACTGATTTTATAAACATGGGCAGTGAACACCTTTCAAGCTAGCATTTAAGAAAAATGTTACGAAAATAATTTTGACCTAAAACTTTTTGTGACAACCTATATGCATAATAAAACCCTACTACAAAAATTCCCATGACCAAACAAAATCATTTAGACACAATAAAAGGTTAGAGAAACAAGAGGTCCAAAGTTTGCAAGTTCATAGCAATAAAAACCTGGTTAGATGAAAGTTTAATAACTCACAACATACACATGATATTACCACGAAATTTTCTAGTTCACAACCTAATATAACCATGAACATTTTTATGAAATTTCGTAAAAGTCTAAGTATATTTGCCCCTTGAACAAAAGCCACATTTTTGTGTAACATAACCAATCAGCAACAATTCATTATAAGGTACAGAGCATGAACATTTAATATCTCAGCCTACACGATACCAAATGGCACGAAATTTGGAGCAACATCACATAGCATATATATAAAAATCATATTAAAATTCAGAGTAGACAGAAATTTTTAGACAGAGTTATGGGAGTCGAAACATAGAGACAATACAACGTTATCGATCAGCATTAATCAGCAGTGAGTGGCAGAGAGAAGAAAATTCATATCTCAGCTTAGAAAAATCCAATTGAGGTGAAATTTTGACGGTCAGCACATAACACATACATGAATAACATATTAAAAATTCAGAGCAAAATGAAATTTTTAGAGAAAGATATAGGAGTCGGATTACAAGGTGTTCAAAATTTCAGAATTACTAAGAATGGTTTCTTACCTTAAAACAATTCTTCTCAAGCCTTCCTTGAATTCACCCAAGATAAAACCCAATAGTTCTTTCAAATATTTGCAGCAAAAATTGATGGAGAGAAGAGGAAGAAATTGTGGAGAAAAGGAGAAAAGGAGAGAGGGTTTCTGAGAAAAATTTTACGTGAAATGAGAATGATGTACAGGAAACAAGAGTAGGCTTATCTTTTCTATTATTTTTAGAAATTTTCTATTAATGCAGAGGAGTAATCACGTGTGTGATAGGGAGTGAAAAAGGAAAGTCAATTGATTTGTTTCACTTAACCCAAATGTTCATTTTTTTAAAAAGGGAAACCTTATCAATTACTCTATTATCACAAAAAGTCAAATATTCTATTACCAAAATTGAGGAATCAATCCAAAAATATACCAATCAATCAAAGCTAATCATCCAAATCATATCCAATCACAATAATCATCCTTGTCACAAATTTTGGAGAGATTTTTGCTGACTGCTCGTTAGCAGTCTTCAGCTTGCCAATGGTTCACTTCGGCCTACGAAGCTTGAGGTTAGGCCTACAGATCATATTCTTAGGCCTGCCGTTCATGAGGGATAATTCGGCCTACCAATCTGCCTTAACAAACATTAATTCAACAAAGCATTAAATTATTACAAAAATTATTATCAAACATACAAGATAAATGACATGAACACCTTGAGCACACCAATGCCATGTGACTATCACTTGTCATAATACTGAAATAAAAATAGTCAGTAACATTATATCACATATCAATAAAGAAAATTACTTAACGTCGTTACTAATTTGATATAATCCGTTACATGAGAATCGACGGGTGTTACCATTCTCCCCAGCTTATAAGAGTTTCATCCTCGAAACTCAAAATAGTTGTGGATACTTAGTTCTCATGTCATCTTTGCGTTCCCATGTGGCTTCTTCCACTTGGTGATTTCACTATAGCACCTTCACTAATGGAATTTCTTTATTCCTCAAGGTCTTAGTTTTCTGGTCTAGAATCTCCACTGGCTTTTCTTCATAACTGAGGTCGTCATCACCTATGGCTCAATCACGTGCATAGGGTCTAGAACATATTTCTTGAGCATCGAAACATGGAATACGTCGTGCATAGTTGACATTTCTGATGGCAATCTCAACTGATAAGCTACCTTGCCTATCTGCTTCATAATTTCATAAGGTCCAATGAATCTTGGGTTTGACTTGCCTTTCTTCTTGAACCTCATAACTCCTTTCATTGGTGCAACCTTTAAGAACATAGATTCGCCTACAACGAATTCTAAGGGTCTTTTTCTTCTGTCAGCATAACTCTTCTAACGGCTTTGCATGATCTTTATTCTCCTTCTTATCAACTTTATCATCCCGAAGGTTTCGTTAATAAAATCAGTCCTTTCATCGTCGACGCCTTCCATCAACTTCTTTTCACCAGCTTTATGCCAACATATAGGCGACCTACATTTTTGCCCATATACGACCTCATAGGGTGCCATTCCGATTGTCGCCTGGTAACATTGTTGTAAGCGAATTTCGTTAATGGTAGCGTTTTACACCTGCTAGTCTTGAAGTTGAGAGTACAGGTCCGAAGCATATCCTCTAAGATCAAGTTTGTCCTCTTTGTTTGGCCGTCTGTCTGAGGATGAAAAGCTGTACTAAAATGTAACTTGGTCCCCATTGCAGCTTGTACGCTTTTCCAGAACTTGGATGTGAACCTGCTATCATGATCAGAAAGGAACCATCCATTTGCAGGAGGTTAAGTAATTTGCTACAAGCCAAATACGTACATTATCAATTGCAACATGACAAGAGATTATGAAAAGTTTTAAAAAATGTTATGTGTTATTATGTTATTAATGTTTATGCATTTCTCTGTCAAATGATCCCTTTTTACGACGGTTTTAAGGGACGCCTTTTTACTAATGTTTTCAATGTTTGTTTTATGATGCATACGCCATTTTCTCAAAAAAAATTTGTATATATATATATATATATCATATAATCAAGACATTGTATACCCAAAGATGATGTTAGTCCCTGAAGGTGGACTTGGTTTGGGATTAACTACCACTCTCCTCTCATGACAATGCATTATAATGATGTTAATGGTGTAACGTTAGGGCCCTAAATGATAAAATCAATGGTTTTAATATAGAAAAAGGAAAAAGAAAGATATGTTCTTACAAAGTGTGCTTTATGCACTAAAATGATTATGTCAAAGATTCAATGACTCATATTATGATTAAAGTTTTTTATAATGTTTTGTGAGATCTCATATGTACTTACTAAGCATAATGCTTACTCAAGTTGTATCATGTTGTAGATAAGGGTAAGGCAACAACTATAGATGGAAAATAGACAGACAGATGAATGTGTAAGGAATGTGGTATTGGAACACGAGGTCATGTTATGAAATAGAGTAATTATAACACTTTGTTAAATAATAATTCCACATATTACAAGACTTATTTAATTAATTGTTACATTTTTATCTTTCATGAACTTGATATTATGTTGTTGGGCTGTCAAACTTTGGTCTGTAATAATTTATATGTTGTAATTTGATTACACATTACATAGTTATTATATTAAGGCTAACTATTTACATTGCTATTGTATTAAGACTAACTATTTCTGCAAGTAGTCAATTAGCTGAATACCTTAGGTATTCCAATGGGCTAACCAAGAAGGAAAACCTTTCAAGGTCAGTAAATATTAAATCTATTTGAAAGTTGTAATCATGTGAAATCCTATTAGTATACATTTAGAAATAAACTAATTGTTTAATAAAGTAAATTAAAGTTTTGTTTCATATGTTCGTATGAGGATATTAATTAATTTAAAAAAAATAGACCAAAATTCTTGGATAAATAATTAGATAATATTTACATGTTCAGATTTTCCTATCGAATAATTAAGAGATAATGATGAAAGTTAACAATTCGTGTGATGTCCATAAGGAGGCATTACATATCTTCATCTATTCTACTATTTTTTATGATCTTTTTAGATATATATATATATATATATATATATACATGTAATGTTTCTAGAGTACATTGGTCTCTTTTCGGAGTTTCTCAACTTCAATCTTTCTTTATCATCCAAATCAATCTCAATGGTTTATATTCCCAGAGGATATTGATGTAGCATGAAGCCTGTGGTAATTGTAAATCGATTTCTAACAAATCTTACAAAATGTTAATGTCAATGATAGATTTTCATGTGCTATATAACAGAAATTTGTTCATCTCTTTGCTCTGGATGCATAGGAAGAATAATCGCTTCAATCAGAGGTGAAACAAAGAAGTTATGACATTTTATACCTTGAGTTTTTATATAGGCAGAAGAGAGAGAAAATAGAAAAAAACTAAAAACATGCTACTTAGGATCTTGCAAAACTTCAATGTCTATGATAGATTTTGTTTATTTCTTTATTTTGAACACCTAACAAGAAAAATTGTCTCCATCAGAGCTCAAACAAAAAATTATGACCTTTTAAATATTAAGTTTTTATTGAGGTAGAAGACATAGAAAGTTATCTTCATTCTAACAAGCTCAAATGATTCCTTTGAGGAAAAAAATACATGCCATTTATGCTCATGCCACATGCACACATTTACTGAAACAACATGGAAAAGTTTGTTAACCTTTATTAGCTGAAAAATTATTTTCATCTCTACAGAGTTATTATCTCGTTACTTATGAAACTGTGGGTCCCAATCTAATATGTAATGTACTTGTTAGACTAAATCTTACTATTTTATTAATAACAAGATAATAACCCTATGGGTTGAATATGTAACGCCCGTCATCTTTTTCTACGGATACTTATGTTACTTTAACGTTAAATGTGATATCTTAAGTGCTATTATTATTTTATGTAAATTAACTTTTTGTTTCGTAATATCACAGGTGACGGCCATAAGGGATCTCTGTGCTTGTGATGTTCACGTCAAAAATGATGATAAGTTCAAAGTATTTATTTTTTTTAGAGAGTTTCAACTTGCTTTAAATTTATAATCTTTATAATACTCTATACTTATATTCTTAACAATGACATGAATTTTATTGCATATTTTCTTATTTTTATAACATTTATGATATTATGATAAATTACTTGTGTAACATTTTTTATTATGGCGTTAAGATACTAAATAATATCAAGTTTCTTAAAAAAAAATGTATAAATTATTTTTTTTAGGCTCATGGAAGTTAATATTATTGTTGTGTATAAATGATTATGTATTTATAATTATATTATATTATATTATATAACTATTTATACGTTATATTATATTATATTATATTATATATATGCATTAAAATAGATGTATAGTAATGAAAAGAAAATAATCACGGTGAATCCGGCTTTAGGAAAAAAAATAAGAAAAAAAAAGAAAAAGAAAAAGGAAAAAAAAGAAACCTAATTAGATTACGATTAGGTTTTTTTTTATACTCATCTAATATTTACTCTCTCATAAACCTATAAATATACCTTTAAGCTATCAAAGTCTTCATTCTCTTAATTTCCAACCAAAGAAAATTCTCCCCCTTACCCCTTTTCAAAAATCTCTCCTAGAAAGCTTCCATTATTTCTCTAATGCTTAAAGCCAAGGATTCATCACTCTTATTTTCTTTCAAGACAAAATAGAAGGAATTCTTTTTGGAGATTTTTTTTTAGGTAAGTCTTCATTTTTGTTGAAGAAAACATAAGAATTTAAGGTATGGTGTAAAGGTTTTCATGGTTTTGAATTTTAGTGATTGACAAATATTGTTTTGTGACAAACTTTGTTAGAAAGATATTCTTTTATGGTGTGAATTATGTATGCATATGTGTTTGTATAGAGAATAAATTATTTTGTTTATTACTTTAATTATAACAATGTTATTTTATGGTCAAAAGTATTTATGTTCATATGATATCATGAAATTTCATGAAAAGAATGTTTTGTTGTTGGAGTGTGATAAAAGAATTTTAGTTTCGGTTTACTGGTAAGGTGGCTAGTAATGTTTTGAAATCAAATGATTTTGTTTTACTATGATTTTTGGATATGATGTGCATATATATGTTAGGAATATTTGCGGTTTTTATAAATTTTCATTCAAAATATTTTTAAGGTTATGAGCATTCAATCAAACACTGCTCACAAAAGTTTATTTACTGGTAGATTTATATTTGTATTTTGTAGAGTTTGTTTTATGGTGCAGAAACCGTCTTGTGACTCTAAAAAAAATTATGACTCATTGTTAATATGTTAACTAAAGGTCTATAAATCTTTAGCTTCATATTCTTATTATGTTTTAAAATAAAATTTGTTGATTTCTAAGTACTCAGTGGTTACAAATGTCTGCCTAATATGCTCTTTGTAATTTATGAGACGATAAATCATAACTTTAAATGTATTTTACATGATTTATTATTTTTCTAACTTATATCTATAATTAAGCATGTCGTATAAAAATTTCGAAAAGCATATCATGTAAATTTGATTTTATAAAAGATGTCTGAATGAAATATGTTTGCTATTCAGCATGTCTAATGTTAATATTAACTCTAAATTGAAACGTGTGTTTTGAAATCCTCCGAATTTACTTGAAGCTAAATTTTGGATATCTTATAACTTTATATGTCTATTATGTGTAGTAATTTTTATAAATTATTTTATGGCACAAATAATTTAATACATAACTTTTAATTAGGACTACTCACTGCTCAGACTTTGCTGGCAGATTTTATGGTATTGAATATGTGATTTATTTTAATTATCAAATGAAATTTTTATGGCTAAAGAAAAATCTAGGAATCATATATATATGTTAACTTTATTTTTGTAAATTTTCATACTCTAATTGAATGTGAATTGAAAGATATAAGGTTATGAGTCCTTAAAGGTCAGACAGTTTTTATTATCGGCAAATTTACTTGAATGTTTTAAAAATTAGTAAAAGGTATTTTGGATTAATATTTTCAAGAGAAGAAAATTTGAGTGATGTTTATATATGTTAGCTATGTTATATAATAATTCTTATACTTTATTCATGCTTATAAGTTGAGATTAATTTCTCTAAGTCATTCAAGGTCAAGTTTTCTGTCTTTATGTTTCTTGACTTTAAGTGCATGTTTGTGACTCAAAGATGTTTCGTTTCATTAAGAATGATGTATAATGATGATGTAATATAGCATTTAATGATATCATGAAGATGAATATTAATTTCATGTATTATATGAACGATTGACATGAACACTCCAAAAGGCGAGCACACTGAGAACCGCGACAACGTCACCTGAATTAAGGTTTAGTAAGCAAATAAGTCAAGTAAATACATTCTCATCTACAACATGATAAAAGTTTGCGAAAATTTTTTGAGAATATGTTTTATGATAGTTTTTAAGTCTATTTTCATATATTGTTTTCTCATGAAAACTCTTGTTGTAACAAGAAGGTTTAACGAATGTTTCAATGATGAGGTTAAAAGTATATCTATAAATATGTATCACTTACTTAAGCGTTGCACAACTTATATTTTTGTTTATGATGTCCCGACGGTTTGGACTTGTCATGTTCGGGTTGGGACTAGCTACCCCACTCCTTTCATGGCGGTGCGCCCATAATGTTAATGGTGCAATGCTTAGGCCCTTAAAGATAAAATGAATAAAGTTTTAATATAAAAGTTTAAATGAAAGATATGTTCTATATACTTGTGTCTCGTGCATTACTATTATTATGATTACGATATTATGTAATGATTTTTATGAAATGTTTTATATCGTGAGATAGGAACGTGTATTTACTAAGACTATGCTTACTTAGTTTATGTCATGTTGTAAATAAGGACAAGATGCAGGTTGACTAGGATGTAGGACAAGGACGTCCGTGTGTGCAAAGAGTGTTAGATTGGAAACGGTGTCATGTCATGAAAGAAATTTAAACTGAAACAAAATTTAATATATTATATTTCGTATTTTATTTGATTGAGATTCAATTTTATTTGTGATATGTTCTTTTAAGCTTATGTTTTATTGAATATAATTAGTATTTTAGATTTTTAGTTTTTTTTGGATTATTTATAAAAGAATACACTATATAATTTGTTTCTTCATGATTAGTCTTAATTAGTTGCTTGATTAGAAGCAAAGAGTGCCTGCGTTATATCTGTGAGTTTGTATTTATTAAATATTTGTTTTTGTAAACTAAGTTTTTTGCAAGTGGTCGATTAGCTGAATGTCTTAGATGTCCTGTCGGGCTAACCAAGGTGAGAGAAACAAATCTGATAAGTAGTTTTTTTTTAAATATACATATCTATGCATGTATTCTTAGGATATTTTTTCAAATGTTAGTTGATTTTTTTGGAACGTCTTATTAATAATTAATAAGTTTAATAGTAAAAAACATTCCAAGTTACAGAATAGGATTGCTTTTATTAGCCAGTTACATTGCCTGATAAGCCTCTGACATGTGAATTAGTGCTATAAAAATTGAAGCTCTTATCCGAGCACGCGTCACGTGTGTGAGGTTTGCATACTCTGACTGACCCACTATATAAGTGGCATATATATATATATATAGGGCAGTTGTTTTTATTTGGTCGATTTCAAATTTGACTCATAATTTATAATGGTTTTTCACTTTGCCCCTTAACTTAAAATGATACAAAATTCCTCCTTCCTCTCTGTAAGTTATAATTTTGGTACTTCTGTTAATTGAATATCAATTTTTTATGGTTTTAATCACATAAGAGTCACTTGACCAGTTAATAAAAAAGCAACATATAGGTGAGTGATGACAATGCAGGAGTTGCGAATAAAGTAAGAGATGACATGTAGGTTAAAGCACATGTAGGTTAAAGCAAAAAAATTTACAATTTCAATAGCGAAAAGTATCAAAATAGTAACTTGTTATTCCTCCAAGCGTAGGCTTGTATCATTTTCAGTTTGTAGGCACCAAGTGAGATGATTGCTATTTTTTTAGGATCAAGTATAAAATGTTACTTTTTTACTATTATTTTGAATGTTACTTATTTATTAAAAAAAAATAGTGCACGCCCTATTGAGTTCGTAGTCTGGCTATGCCACGGACTGCAAGTATAATTATTAACTCTTAACAATGAGGGAGATTCCAAAATAAGCACTTGATTGACTAACAGTTATTAGACACTGTTGCAAATAAGCACCTTAGAGAATTTTCGGTGCAATGTTATATTGACATGCCTATGCTAAATTTTAGTATTGAAGAATAAAAAACTCTAATACAATACCATCTTTAATGCCAAATTTGCTATATTTTAAACTTTGATTGTAAATTTATCATCAAGTATGACATATGACGAATTTGACATTTAATTACTTTTGGTTGGTGGATTAACTTTTTTGTTTAATAATTACGTTTTTTTTCTCAAATATTAAAAGCTCATTTTTATAAATTTCAAAGCTTAATAATTATGACAAAAAATAAATATAACCTTTAAAGTAATACTATATATTGAAACACAAAATAAAATAACATATCAAACATATTATTTGCACACTTTTTAACATTTACATTAGATATGATCTTATCATAACATTTTTTGTTTATCTTTTATAGCAATTGACTCAACAATTGTTGGATACGAAAGAAGTTGGTAGATATTTTTAGGTCTTGAAAAGGAAAGTGCAAGCGATAACTAAAGATCAGCAAAAGTTGACAAATTTGGAAACCAACTTTTACTCTCCTTTTTAACAAATGCGGTCAAATAATGTTCTTTATTTTTTGCAAAATTCAAAAATAAACTTAATTTGAACTACAATTTATATAATTAAAACCGAATTGTCAAATAGCTTATTAAATTATTACATTTTCTCAGTCGGCTTGAAACTATAAACTTCAAACTTGAAAAAAAAAAAAAAAAAAAAAAAACAAAAACAAAAGCTCCACCGGCCTGGTTAAAAGGTTGCAAAAGGCAGCGTGAATGTATGAACTTCATTTTTAAGTGGGCAACACAAAATTTCCGCCATCAAATTCGCCAATATTCAGATCCAACCCAAATCCTACGCCAAAATTAACCCTAATCCCAAATTCACCAATTTCTTCCCCGAGCATTTCCAACGGTACAAAAATATTTGACTCGCGACAAAGGAGTTTATCTCGACACCAACACAAGAAAGAAGGCACTGCTCCTCAGCCATCCTCTTCGTGATGGCAGCCAAACAACAAAAGGGCCGTCTATGTCAGCAACTGGTCTCGACAATGCTCAAGGGCAATTTCCGAATTATTCCTGCATTTCCATAATTTCAAGAAACAAAAACTTCTAATCTTTTTCTAATTGGTTTCAATGCTATTTTTTTACGATGGGTTTCAATAATTGTGCTGTATGCTACAAGTTGCCAATCTGAAAACATAGTATGGTTATAGATTGAGCTCGCATTATCCATTAGCTCCCTTATAAGCCTACAATTCATTTCTAGTGCACATCGAATCCAGCATATCAGCCTGATGATGCACAAAATATCCCAAAACTGCAAAATAAAAATATAAATGTTTCCATACTTTTTTTTTCTTCTGACAATAAACTGTTTACAATCAAATGATGAAACCATGAATCACTCTCAGATTTAGCTAATCTACTGTTTTCACCTTATTTCTTCCCTCCGGAAACATTAAACTTGAAAAATATTATGTCTCCATCTTGAACCACGTATGTCTTACCCTCTTGTTTATACTTCCCAGCAGCCTACGCCAGAATAAAAAAAATTCCATTGAAGAGAAGATTTCAAAATAATAAATACTAAGATCTATCTCCAATGCAAATTAGTGTCAACGCTATATTTGGCCATATAACATTGTAAAATGACATTTGATAGGTAGTTCTACTTTTTGCTCCAATGCATAATGTATTTTAAAAATGTTATATCACTTTTCATCCTAAATTTCTAGGCTTGAACTGGTAAAAGTAAATTTTAGTTGTTAGATAAATTGAAAATGACAGTGGTGTAACCATTACGTGGAAAAAAATAAAAAATAAAAAAAATCAACAGCACATCTACCAATAGCAACCAAATGTCAAAATTCATATGTTATGCTTAGTGCCAAATTTATAGCATGTGCCAAATTGACATTACATATGGCATTGCATTGGCGATTCATTTTCCTTAGATCAGCTTAGAAATTTGGTATTACATTGGTGATGCTCTAACCAATTGGACAACATGAGAAATCTAGAGAGTTGTACACAATGAATTAGGACCCCAAGTCCCACCCTCAGTAATTTACGTAATTTTGTAAAAACCTTATCTAGGTATCTGGTTATGAGTTTTCCGGAAGTAACCGAGATGAGGAACAATAACTCAGAATTCTCATTAGTTTTATTTTTGGAAAGGAAGGAGCTAATAACAGTGACAGTCTCACAAAAACGAGCATTCTCATTGTTGGATTTGTTAAAAAAAATACCTTAACAGCTGCCTCACTGCCAAGCTCCTTCAAATCTTCAAATTTCATGACCTGCATGTCGTATGAAAAATCAAATAAGTAACTTCCGCTGGATCTACAACAAGTGTTGAGTGAAAATATTTCAATACTTGACTGTCAACGCACAACACATGCATATAAATGCTGTAGAGGAATCACAAGTGGTGAACTGCAACATGATTGGGATTAATATGAAATGCTAGTTGATAGATGCAAAAACAAGAATTGAAAATTCACGACAAAAAAGGGGTCAAATGAAGTTTGACCACCATGAAATTTTGGTGTCATTTACTCTGTATCTTAAAGGACAATATAATGACCGTATTTGAATAATCAACCACTGAAAAGTGACTTTTTCCAAATATAGTAAAACTGTTGCAATAGAATAACAAGTTCTCTTTATGTTGTTGTTTTGGTTTTTTTTCCCCCCTCAAAAATCAAAGCACACATTATCCAGAAGAAATGAAGCAGTAGATGATCGTAGCTGTGTAACAGTGATAGAAATGAGGATTTGGGGGCTCTATCGGCACATAAAGATATATGAGCCAACAATAAGGAATCAATAATTAATGTGGCCGTGAAATAAGAGCTAATTAGTAAACAACAATAAGACTAGAATCCAGAAAGTAATAGTTTGAGCAAGGGCAGGACACCTCAGCACAAATAAATCCTCTCTCAAAATCAGTATGGATGGTCCCTGCCGCTTGAGGAGCCTTTGTCTGCCTTCTGATCTGCCAGCACTTAACCTGCAAATGACAAGTTATGTCAGACAAGTAAACACGTCAAGGAAAAAGAAGAAGAAGAAGAAGAAGAAGAAGAGAGCTTAAGATCATTTTACAAAGCTGAATTATTGCTCTTTCTTCTCTTCTTCATGACAAGAGTTCATACTACAAAAACCTAAATCGACAGGAATTTATAAAGAATAATATGATTACTGAAGTAGGAGTCCTGAAGGACAAAATAAAACATTCCTAAAACCTAAAAAGGAAGTTACTGTGAATAACATGCGTACGGATAAAAATTGTGCAACGCAGGCTATTTTAATTTTTCACAAATACAGAGTTTTAATTGTAAACTCAAGAATTACAACTTCTGACATTTTCATTTCATAGATATTATGTACAATTTGGGGCAGAAATAGATCATTAAATTAACACGTCGAATCAATATAAAAAATAAGACTAAAATGGCTAGATATAACAGCAAAGGAACTCAGAAAAATTTAAAATATAACCTAGTATGATTGACCAGAAGCATAAGCATTAGAAGAAAGAACTATAGATGTTTTACCTCATCAGGCCCAGCCGTGAAAAAGTATATGAGATTAATTGCTGAAAATCCTGTCTTTATGATCTTTGGAAGCGCACTGTTGCATAATTCACCCAAGTCAAGACATTAATATACAAACTACAATTCTTATCCTCAATAACTCCTAATTATTTATTCTAACAGACGCACACAACAAAGTGTTGAAATTAACGAAACAAAAAAAGCTCATTCTACATAACAAAAATATTATTTCTGTAAGAAAGTATAAGCACAAATTAGTGAAACTAATCAATGGCCCAATTTGTGGAAACATGAAAGGTCTCTATATTGAAATTTGTAAGAAAAATCTACAAAACAAATACTTGACATAAGATGCTAAGCCCAAAGAAAGAGATGAGAACACCTTACTAAAGGGGAAATACTTGGTCCTCCTTTGGTCATCTTGATGCAATATAGCAGAAGTAAGAGGAAAGAAGAGAGAAGGGAGGAACATGAGAGAGAAATAAGCGACAGGGTGTCCCCACAAGCTTAAAGATCTACTTTCCTAGTTCATTTATTGGCAATCTTTTATTTTTGTTGACATGACATATATATGTGTGTGTGCGCGTTTGCGTGTGTGTTTAACAAACCTGAAACTTCTATCAAACAAAAGAAGCAAGATAATATAAAATAAAGAGACGAGGGTGCCCCCTACATTTTGCTACAAAAGCATAAACAAGAAACAAAGAGACTCAATATATTCTTCCAACTCCTCAAATAAGATTTAGAGGAATGCTTTAACTCAAAATCTTTCGTCAAAAAACCCCAATAAGGTATTTTGTTTCTTATTTTCTTAAAAGAGAGTATTATTTAATCTCAAATTCTAGAAAAGCTAATGAATAAAACAAAAGAAGTTCTGATCAACCACTGTCATCTGTTGCTTATTTGCTAAGATATGCAAAGCATGACCTTACCTTTGTACCTTATTCTCCTCACAATATTTTGCTGCTTCATCTGGTGGCATATCGGCAAGATTTCTTTCTAAGACACAGCTGAAAGGAATAATTTGTTCTCCACCATGCTCTTGCACCCTAGAAAACAGGATCATCGAAAGTTCAATTGCCTTAAAAAATTAAGATAATCCTGAAGAATAACATAACACAAACTGGAAGGCACAAAAGCAACTATTATAGGCAAATATGCCAGCAGAAACAGGCATGCATTCTAAGCAACTATCACACGCAAATGTGCCAGCAGATACAGGCATGCATTCTAAACATTTTCTACCAAAGAATATTGTTCTCCACACACGTCGCTGCATTAAGCCCAAAGCATACAACTATCTAAACGTGATCTTAAAAGAAAATTGGCATATAAAATTCTAAAGAGTTAGACAAAAGTAGGAGATATGCTTGTAAAATGAAGCAAAGAAAGTGATGTAATATATCTGCATGCACACAGAGAAGGGTAAGAAGACATGTTTCAGAATCATGGTCATACCATGAATGTATCTTTGGCAAAAACTTGTTCTTCTTTCTCTGGTAATCTCTCTCATTCATGTTAACCTGTTGAAAAAAAATGTATATCCCATCATCTACACCCTTAATCCTTAGTCATAATCTGTTACACATTTATGAACAGAACGTTCCATTTAAAGCGATACAAAAACCAACGACAAAGACTAGTTATTGAGCATTCCATTGAAAATTAAAGCATGAATTATTGATCAGCTAAAGTTTAGAGCATAGAAGGGTGTTTGGGAAAAAAGTTCCAACTCTAGAATTTGAACCACACACTAGCGTGTGAGAGCTTTACATTGTTTGCTCCTAAACACCCTAAAAAAAAAAAAAGAAAAAAGAAAAAAAGAAAGAAGAAGAAGAAGAAAGCAGTGCCATCATCTCTAGGTCTTCTCAGTCAGATCTATATTTCATTTTAAGAATTTAGAAGCCAAAAGAATAAACAAATATAGTACTTCCAGTTTCAACAAAAGCCATGATGTTAAAAACATTGTTGAACAGGAATAATTTCAAGTACTATCTCTCCGTTTTTCTCTTCTTACAGGGCTTACCGTTTGCTGAAAAAGACATTATTTGAAAATAGCAGCTTTAAATAAGATCCAAATCATAAACACTCTGCAGGACATACAAAGATACAATTGACTTACTTTCTGCAAATAGCAACATATAAAATGTTTTTTTGTTTGCTCCAAATTTCTTTTTTTAATTCTCCGTTAGATCTATCTTCTTTTTTTTTTCTTTTCCTTTTTTTGGTAACATCACTTTCTCAACAGCTTAGAACCAAACACGATGTGCTCAAAGAAGAAACAATTCTACAGTTTTCAAATGATTGCAAGAGAAGCAGGAGATAATCGATCAACTTACTGAGGCATTTCTTCCTTACTAGTTATAAAACACACACACACAGAGGATGTTGCATGGAGAAATGTGGGATAAGAAAATGAACATGGCTATTTAGAATAGGCAAAGCATAAAGCAACTATTCAACGTAGTTCAGAGCCATTATGAAACTCTTTGGGATGACTATTGATACTTACCAAGTAAACAACAGGCTTAGCTGTTAGCAACTGGAAAGTATTCAGTATTTCTACATCAGCAGCCTTCCAGTCCCCTAGACGTACATCTTTTCCATCTTCAAGCCATGCCTTGACCTGTAAATACACATCCATTGTTTAACATGAAGAGCATAATCTTGATGTGGCCGTTTTAGATTACTGGTTCAGAAAGTAATAGCAAAAAAAATTGAACTGGTACCAAAAAGAACAAAAATAAGATGCGTAAAGCAAGAAAAATTACATTCTCCCTATCTCATTCTTCTTATAAGGTCAGATCTAGTCACGCAGGTCTTTGTTATATTTCCTGTATCATTCTTCTGTTGTATTCAAACAATTTCCAGCTTTCGCAAAATCTCCAACTATATAGGACAATCAATTTCAAGATTTCCTTGACGACAACGTCATTTCATATAGAAATTCACGAGTGTGCAAAGTCAAGAAGGATGCAAAACACATTCCATCACAAGGAAACAGTGAAATTTTTCAAAATGACAATACATTGTGGTGCTCTTTGGGTTTTAATATGTAAAACAACCAAGTTAAAAATGGTAATTCCACATTTAGAATTAAGAAAACTTTTATGGATTTATAGCTCTACAGGAAATGGCGACTAATCTAATTTTTTGTATCTTGGAACTTCATTCAATGCAGAAATGATCCTAACTAATTCATAGTGTTCCTATTAAGTTGAGTCTAGTTATTTCGGATTACTGTAAATATGGATTTCTTCAATTTTATAATTTTAAGTTACCTTGCTTATCCTCTATCTGTGTTACAAGTTTCCTTATTTTATTTTCTTTCTTATTGGCAGCAAATATGTTTCCTTTATCGTTAAGGTTTTAGGGTTCTTTATTAACTGATCTGCCTTGCTTATTTGGTTTTCACATTCCTATTTTAACCACATCACATTTGTTTTTCAACTCGAAAGTTTTATTGGCTACCATTAGGATTGGAACCACCCTGGGTTTTTGTCCCACTTGTTCTTCCTCCCATTCACTTTTTTCTTACATTTTTTGTCTCACTTCTCTTTCCAGTCCAGCATCGTCCTTCCTCTCTCTTAAACCTGGAATACGATCCATCACTTCCGCGTCTAGAATGGTGATTATCTGCTGTGCCCATTTACTTTCTGTTATCTTCTATATAAATAGATTCCTAAATTACATAGAAGCGTGTAGAAAATCACCTCTCAATGACCTCAATGAAAAGTGAAGATTCATATAGAGTTTCAATTCTGACAACATAAACCGCGGATGATAGAATTAGAATTAACCTCCAAACAAAAGTCGCAAATCAACTATAAAAGATAGTGTCCCATCAGTTTTTTTTTTTTTTTTTATGATAAGAAACAAAATTTTCAATTATTGAATGAAAGTTACAAAGAATTGGGTGGTTGAGAGATCCATCCAAAAACCCAAAAAAAAAAAAAAATACAAAGTATAGTCTATGCAAGACTACTCTAAAAATCTACCACAACACACAAAAGACAGACCAAAGCCAATTATCAAAACCAAGCAACCTCAATCCAAAAAACACAAGCTAAACCAATATATCTCTCCAATTTAACAAAATCAAGAATAATGGGAAATCCTTAAAGGATGTATCTGTAGATGCCCAAAGAGAGGCTAGAAATTTAGCCTTATCAAACAAGTCTTCACCACTCAACTGCTCTTCAAAAATCTTCTGATTCCTCTCAAGCCTTATGACCCATATTGTAGCTAAGACCATGGCTCGCTACATTGTTTTACCTCTCCTTCCTTTTCCAAAACCAAATAACTCTTCTACCAACAGTGAGTTACATTGGGCAGGGCAAGCCCAAGAATGTAAAGCAGCCCAAAATACCTTAGACCATAATTTTCCAGCAATCTAACAATGGAAGAATAAATGGTCCACTGATTCAACATTTTCCTTGCACATGACACACCAACTAGGGGACAAAGCAATGTAAAGATGATTCTTCTGCACTATTTCATAGGCATTCAATTGCTTATGAAAAATAGCCAAGCAAAAACCTTAAACCGAATAGGAGCACAAGATTTCCAAATGGATTGAAAGGGAAAGAAGAAAAAAGATTTGGACACTGACTCAAAGAATGGAAGAAAGAATTGCAAGAAAACCCCAAAGAACCTGCAATCCAAACTCTTGAATCAAGAAGCGAAGTGTCTAAGGAAAAATTTTAAAGGGAGTTCAATAATTCTAAAAAATCCTCACACTCTCGATTGTTCAAATTCTTCTAACCCTACAGTTCCAGTTAGGTAGAAATCCCTCCTCACACACCAAAATCTCCTTTATTTTCAGCCTTTTCTCCCTCACCAAACTACACAATCTAGGAAAGGCAACTTCTAAAGGCACATCACCCCACCATTTGTCTTCCCAAAACCTCACTCTACTTCCATCTCCTGCCTTCAAACGCACTCTTTCAAAAAAAGGATTTAAGCTCGGAGAAATAAATTCCCATGGGTTCCCATGAGTGCCTCTAATAACAAGATTAGAATCCCAGTTATCGGATTGCAGTCCGTACTTGCTCCTAATAACTGTGACCCAAAGCGCATCTTGTTCCAGGGGGAATCGCCACAACCATTTACCCAAGAGAGCTTGATTAGTCTTCAACAAATTCCCAAATCCCCAACCCCGACCTCTTTACTAAGTGAAACAACCTTCCAAACCTTCCAAGCAACCAAGTTATCAACTGACTCTCTCTCCAATCCGTCCCACAAAAACCATCCGATACGAACTTCAATCTCCTTAGTGACCTACCGAAAGCTTGAAAAGAGAGAAGAAATAAATCGGAATGCTCGACAATACTGATTGAATAAGTGCAAGTCTTCCTCCCCTAGACAAAAACCCTTTTTTCCACCCCTCCAATCCTCTTGAAATTTTTTCCCCCACCCCTAAAAACCTCTGGATAAAGGATTCGCTCCCAAAGGTAAGCCCAAATACTTCATTGACCAAGACCCCACTTCACAACCCAACTCTTGAGCCCTTCCCTAAACCACCTCTTCCTCCAAGTTAATCCCATTCAATGTACTTTTTCCCATATTAATTCTCAACCCTGAGCATTGAGAGAAGAATTTCAAGATTGCAGCTATGTTTCGATAATTATCTTGTGATGGTTTTAGAAAAAATAAGGTGTCCTCTGCAAACTGCAAATGGGAAACCTGAATTTTGTCCCTGCCAACTTCAAAACCCTTAACCAAATCCAATTCCTCCACCCTTTCCACAACCAACTCAAACCGTCAACTACTAAAGTGAAAAGGAATGGTGAAAGCAGATCTCCTTGCCTTAATCCTCTTGAGGCTCTAAAGCTTCCTTGCGACTTCCCATTAACCAAAACGGAAAAGTTTGCTGTACTAGTACTTCCCAAATCCACTTCATCCATCTCTAACCAAAACCTTTCTTCTCCATCATTAGCCTTAAAAAATTCCAATTTGCATGATCATACACCCATTGTTTTAAAAGGCGAAAACGGGAACTGAGGCGATTTGTTTAATTGAGGTGAGGCGTAAGCCTCGAATGTAAAAAAAAAAAAAAGAAGATAAAATTGAATAAAATTTATAAACATGTCATAACAAATAAAAGATACACTTAGTTCATGCCATAACAAACAAAACACACACACGAAGCAATTTAATTTTAAAGCCCTCAAAAATTGAAGTTTCGATCATCATCCTCATCTCTCCTCATCTTCTTCATCATTATTATCTTCCAAATCAATATCATCGTCATCATTCCAATCTTCTTCTTGTTCTTCCTTCTCTTCAATCACTGCCATTTTCTTAGTTCCTACATCAATGTTGATAAAATTTTGAGTGACCTGTGTGACCAATGAAGTAATAAGCTAATAACATATTTATGTAATTCTCTATAATTACCTATTGTTGTTAGAGTTGACTTTAATGAGAAGCCACTCTTTTTCTTTCCTTTGGATGATCTTGAACTTTCACTTGCCTCATCTCCTTCAATTGTTGCTTCATTCTCATCATCACTCATACTATTTTCATGCCCATTTCTTTCAATTTGTTCAATTAACCATTCATTATCTGATGGTGTGTCTTCAACAAGCAAAGGATCAAATTTCTCATCACCATTGTTCCTTGACCTCAACTTGAAGAATCTGTCTTTCAATCTCTTGTTGAACATAACATACACCAACTTGTTCATTCTACTTGTATGCAATCGATTCCTTTTCTTTGTATGCACTTGATTGAACGCACTCCAATTACGTTCACATGCAGATGCTGAAGTAGTAAGACTTAGAACTTCGATTGCAAAGGCTTTTAATTCTGGTGTATCATCTCCAAATTGATACCACCAACGCTCTAGTTTACAACAATAACAACAAAAAAGGATGAATTAATACTAAGGTAATAGATCAAATTTAAGTTTTAAAATTAACAATAAATGGGTGAAATCTTACTGGGAGAACGTGTTGTGTAGGACATTTGTGCTGCTTTGAAGCCAAACATTCCTTTCTTCAAATCAAAATCTTCAAGTTGAGCATCAACCTTCATATAATCCTCGCTAGGGACAAGCCTATCCATGCATTTATATAAACCTGTCTTGATTTCTTTATTTAAATGGAAGTTCTTGTCATAATGGCACTGAGGATTCAAGTAGTACCCAGCAGCATGTAAATCATGATGTAACTGACGCTCCCACTTTTCATCAACAATGTCCCAAATCTCCTTATAAGAAGCTTCTTGTCCCCCTAATTCATTTGCTATTTCTTCCTTTGCCTTGTCCATAGCTTCATAGATAAACCCCATTGCTAGAGTCTTTTCACCATCAACCAATCTTAGAACCTTTTTAAGAGGACCTGTGGTCTTAACAGCATAGTTAACACCACGCCAAAAGTTCTCATCTCTAGAAATAATTTTCTTCACTTCTTTTCCCTCTTGTTTTTTTGCCCATGAACTTTTACTCCATTCTTCAGAAGCAAACATAGCTTCTAAAGGTTGTCTCAACTCTTTAACCCTTTGTAGAGTCAAAAAAGCAGTGGCAAATCTTGTGACGGCCTTTGTCACCAAGAATACCTCATTTGTCACCAACACGCTGTCTAAGATTTGTCTCCCCTTAATGAAGGCACTTTGACTCTTAAAAATTGTATCCCCCAAAACTATCCTTCAACGATTTGCAATGCCTTTGCAATTATCTTGTAGAGACTTGACACTAAACTTATCGGTCTAAAGTCATTCACTTTTCTAGAGTCTTCCTTTTTCGGAATGAGACAAATAAAAGTGTCGTTTGCGTTTAAAAAAATTGCCCCATCACTTTTAACAAATCCCCTTTCGCCACTTCCCAACATGTTTGATAGAATCCCATTGAAAAACCATATGGACCCGAAGACTTATCAATTTCCCACGAGAAAACCACCTGTCGAATCTCTTTTTCCTCAAAAGGCCTCACCAACCAAACTACTCGATTTGCCCTAATCAGTTTCCACTCCAAGCCCTCAAAAGAATATTGAACCGATTCCTCTGCCTTGTACAAGTTCTTATAAAAATCAATTAGTTCCTTCACCACATCCTCAACATTATCTATGACCCCTCCATCCTCTTTTTCAAGTCTAGATATCTCACTTTTGTTTCTACGATGATTAACTAAATTGTGGAATAACTTCGAGTTTGCATCCCATTCTCTCACCTAGCTACTTCTCATTTTTTGTCTCCACGGTATAGCTTCTTTAAAAAATACCTCCAAAGAATCTCTTAGAGCCCTTCT
>CAMOHE010055118.1:6915-44930 GCA_946598075.1 Artocarpus hirsutus
TTTTTTTTTTTTTTTTTTTCCTGTTATTGCTTTTAAAAAAATAACCCAACAAATTAAAAATGAACTCACAATGGGAAACAAAAGAACTCATTGGCCTTCTTCTGATGAGATTAACAGAAGCCTCTGCATATAAAGGCGCTGATAACCTTTCAGCACAATCTGGATAACAACCATAGTTTCCCATGTCATTAACTGTCACCGTCAAGACAGTGCCATGCTCTCCACCCTGTATTAAAAAACAGACCCAAAAAAAAAAAAAATCAATGTGATTCTCATTTATAAACCTTGTTCTATTATTTCTAAATTTGAACAACCCCTAAGGACTTGTATTGCTAATTGTGATAAGAAAACTGCCCCTTTTTAATTAATAAATAACTAATCTAAAAATTACTCGTGGGCACCACCGACCTAGAACCGTAATGTACATATATTTTTGTCACAAAATAATGCTTGAGCAGTGCTAGGGGCACCATTACTATTGGACACCACATACTAATAAAAAGTTGGTTTCATGTTGGTGTGGCCTATAGATAAAACCCACTTCTTATTAATAATTGTGTAGCTCAAGTTGATGGTGCTCCTAAAGAATTTTTCAGAATGCTTATGGGTTCCACGACTATAAGTGAAACCCATGGAGCTCGATATCATTACTTTGAATCACTTTTAGTCACATAGAAGCTTAACATGTGTCAAACTTAACTTCATCATCATCATCATAAAGCTGAGAAGCAGAAGAGCTTACAAAATAAAACAGTTGTTTCATCACACCATTGCAGTGATTAATTGTTCCCCGGAATCTAATTCCATTGGCTTTGACAGTAAAATGTCGTGAGATGGTAACATATGTCTGAAGAGGCTGCCACCGATAGCTATTCATAGTCTTGACTTCAGTAGCGTTGATGAGCTCAGCTGGTAGACTTGCTGCCAAAAATCCATTATCAACTTCCACAGAAAATATAACCATGAAAAGTGATTTTTCACCTGAAAACACCCAAAAAGTTAGAAATAATATATCTTTTTTCAGTTTTTGCTCAACAAGACTTCAAAGAAATTGTCTTAATCAAACATACCAGAGAAGCTATGAAGATCTGGGTCTCCCATGGAAAAATCAAACTTGTCTATTTCCGGGTCATATACAAGAGACTTGTCTTCATTACTCTTCAGAATAATGAAGTCGGGAACATGAATAAAAGGAGGATCATTAATAGGATCCACAAAAAGAGGAACATCCAAGTTATTTTCTCCATGAGTGTTCCTTGTTGAAAGTCTTATTGCATCACCACCAAAGAAGTTCTCATTTCTGGTTCAACAAAGAAAAGAGGAACAATTGAAAGCAGTTAATTGTTGACACATTTTTTTTTAAAAAAAATTATGCTTGTTCAAGTGAATATTGAACATTTTTGGAACCTTATTAATATATAAAAAATGCTTACTATCATTGTTGATGATGCAATCATCACAGACGTGACAACATATTAAAACCGTCACATAACAGTGTGAGACTCAACCATGATACTTTTATCATGCGACTCTTCTATTATGTTGTCACATGTATAGTGATGCATCATCATGATAAATAGTAATTTTTCTTCGTAAATAGTACCCGAAATATTGGATCGACTTGAGGGCAAAATTGACTACATCCACAGTGCCTTGCAGGACCAAACTCTTCACTTCTGCATCCCCTTTGTATATAGATAGTTTGCTCCTTAGGGGCCAAAATTGCATTAGCATTGGAGAGAGGGATATAGTCCCAGATTGTGCACTAAGATTGACAGATATGTTCTCACTGGCATCTGAATATCTTAACTCAAACCCAGAGAAACCACTAAAAAAAATTTAAAGAACTTTAGTTATACACCATAAAATCAGACCTGCTAGAACAATTCAATAAAAGACTAGGAGATGAATAGAAGAGTACCCAAATCTGGGACTAATCTCATCTTCTGTTGCTTGCAATTGACTTGGAAAGGAAGCAAACTGAGGTGGGATAGTGAGAACAGATATGTTTACACTAGCACTAGCAATGTTACCGTTTATGTCTGACATATTGTATGTAAAAGAGTCGTTTCCATAGTAATCTTTATGCGGTGTGTATCGGAGAAGCCTTCCATATTGGAGAAGTGAACCATGACTTGGCTGCCAATAAATAAGAAGAGAAATTTAATGACATTTTGATCCAAAAATGAAAATTTGTCAATCATCAAATTCGTAGAAAGTAGAAATTAGAAACTCTTTGGATGACCTTTGGAGGGTCCAATTTTTTTCAAGGACACTTGTATAAACGCTTGTATAAACACCGTATGAATTATAACAAATGTCAGTTTTAGAGAGAAGACAAAACTCATGTAGGCCTTACTTGTGAGAATTCAAGGACGCTTGCGTTGTCACCAGCAAAGAAGTCATTTGCCAAAGCATCAAACGCAATCGATTCATCCTCCCAAACAGATATTTTATCATCGAATGCTCTAGGAAAATATTCGCCTTAAAAAAGATGAAAAAAAAAATTACAAGTTTAGTCAAGAAAAAAAAGTATCTGATAATATTCAGGTATGCTTTTCAGACACAGGCTAACTTACTACTATAGACATTGACCTCAAAGGGACAGGGAGAGAAACTTTTGTCATCAAAGGAAGCACAAATTTGATATGTTCCAATATCTTCAGCCACGTAATGACCCGTGTATGTCCCATCATTGTTATCCACAAATGTCCGATTCGAAAACCTGGAAGTGTTCATCATTGAAGTAACCTCTAGTTTCAGCCTGTTTTGTTGTGACATGACAGGGTTTTTAAAAGAATCCACAAGCTGCACCACTACTTCATTCTCGACCAGCTTTGGGACCTTGGGAGAAAATTTGACAACCGCCGAAAGGGATGTGTTAACCACACCTGCCATAAGAGATTGGTGAATGAAAAGTAGACTGTGACTTCTCAAAAAAGTCCTTGGAATGGAATTTGAAACTTGTATAAGAGCTCTAGTAGGACGTTATAAACTTTATTGTAACATTTTTGTTGCTTATAGGGAAAATTAAAAAATCAGTTTGACCCATTAAGCTCTTTAAGAAATGTGGTTTCTAACACATACTGAAGTGCCACAGTTTGTACTTCTCTTCTGAAAGTGAAAGCAAAAGATGTGCCAAAGGGTCCCTGAAAGAAGATAAACCAGAAAAGAAATAATTATACCTGGCATTACTTCCTTGGTGATCGAATGACCGTCATTGAGCAGAATATTTCCACAATATACATGAATCCCATAAATCCCACTCTTGTCCGGCGTGTAAACGACATTAAAAGCAGTGGCTAGAAGACTTGAGTTCTCAACAGTCTGGATCAATACATTGTGCATTACATGATTTGAAGTCTAAAGCATAAAGGGAATAACACACACACACACACAAAGAGGTTAAGAATGCATTTCTTACATGGTTACTTGGGTCCACTGATGGTGAAGGAGCAACTTCTGTTTCTCCATTTGCTTCAAATCTCACTCTCTCAGAAAGTTCGGTATCTATTCAAAGATTTAAAAAAAAAATGGTGGTAACAATTGTTTATTGTCATTATTCAAAAGGAAACAAGAAAATTCTTGCTATATTGAAATGTTACCATTGATAAATAGCATAGGTGTTATTCTTGGAAGTATGTTATAGGAATCGAGTTCGCGCACGATTTGTACTTGAAGCCTTTCTGGTTCTACAGGAGAAGAATATTGATAACTGTCCCTTAAATAGACTGAGAACTCTGACGTTGCTCCGGCAATGGAGTTGTTTAAACCAGATCCATTGACAACACTGTTTGATCCATCGCAATAACCTATTCATGTTCAAGCATAAAAAGCAACATAGAATATTAACCAAAGAGACAACTCATATAAATAGGTTCCAACAACAGCATGTTCAAAAGGCAGGGGCCAAGAAAAGCTATAAGGCACCAGTGGTGCCTGGAATCACCACTGTCCCGCCACTAGCGGAGCCACATATAGCTCAGTAAGGGCATGTACTTCTACTTGGTTTTAAAAATATCAATTTTTACGTTTAATTTTTCTTAAATTTTCAATTTTGTTACATCTATTATAAAAATATAAAAGATGTTGTAATTATAAACAATTCAATAAAGAATAAAAAAAATACTGGAGAAAAGACTGACCTACAAAAACAGTGTAAGCATATGGCATATTGGAGATACTTTTGTTGTGTTTGGTATCAGATATCTTAAGTAAGAAGTTTCCGGGTTCCAGATTGCTGAATGAAAACAGTTGAACTCCTGGCACAACTTCCTCAAAGTACAAATCTGGCACAGGAATGGACAAGTTTGTCTCTTTTTCGACAACTTCGGCGTCAAATTCATAAAGTCCCGGAACTAAATTTCCATATAAATCTTGCTGCTGTATGAAGAGTTCCATCTTGGAAAACAATTGCCATGCACCCGGTTCATAGTTCCACTTCGCCACACAATTGAAAACTTCTAGAGGTCCTGTGAAGACCAAACAAGATTTCATCACCCTAAAGTTCACAAAAGACAAGGGGAAAAAAAAAGATGACAAAATATCTATCCTAGTGATGTAAGCATAGGAATTTAGTTTTTCCTAGCATATGATATTGGTTACTTAAAGTAAATGAAAATTAGAGCTCCATCGGAAGAAAAGTAGTCAAGAAGAATGAAATTCTAAAACAGTCACATGATCGACATGTATACATGCAAAAAATGCAAATTGAAGATTGACTGTGCAAAGATCCTGCGTAATTATTTGTGTGTCTCAGAGTTGGCACATAAACTTGTGATTGCTTCAAACTATATATGCAGGATCATCTATAATGACAAATAGCACTATTGTATTTGTGCACCAAGTTTTAGAGCCATGAAAAGCCATTACATCAAACTTCATAAATAACTTAAAAAGAGACAAGTTCAAGTCATCTTCATAGAATTAGTGCCTTTGAAAAAGATTTCTGCAATCAAAATTTTGCTATGATACATCACCTGGATTCACCTTAAAAGCAAGAGGGTTGTCCCTCAAGGGCTGGTTTTGACCACCCTGCACAAGCAAGAAGAAATTTCCAGCTTTGACCACGATAAAGTCGACGCTAATATAACAGCCAAGTTCATTCCAACCGATGCTAGTGATGTTCAGCAAACTAGCAACGGAACCGTTATTTGGATATAATGCAGAGAGAGTGAAGTTGAGCAAACTTAGGTCTTCACTATTTGAAGTGACATTGTTCCCAAATGCATCTTTTGGAAGTATCCCAACTCTAGCTTCTGTCCCTGCTTCAAACTCATTGATGTGACCCATCCATGAAGCAACACAGACAGATGGGTAAATTTTCCCTTCAATGTAAACGACAACAAGGTTAAAATACATTACCCGAAAACTAACTATTTTGCACTTTATCAGTGTGCATCGAGTTCAACCTAATTATGGCCGGTTTTTAAATATTTTATCGAATTCAATCCAATCCAATCTAATTGATCTAGATTGGATATCAGTTTTGCACCTTGAGGAGTTATAGTTTGAATGTTTTATTTATTCCAATAAAATGCAGGGAAAAAAAAAAGAGGAAAGAAAAATATTAACTTATTAAGCATAACTCAACCAAACAATATTATTTCTTACTTGATTTAGTATGGTAGGACCTAGAATAGATAACATGTTTCTTTATTATTTATTCAAACACTAATTAATATACGTGAATTGGATTCGTTGACATAATCTAAGAGGATTTTCAATCACCGATGGAACAATGTTGAAAGGTATTATTGGTATCGAACACCACATACTAATAAAAAGTGGGTCTCACGTCCTATCACATGAGACCCATAGATAGGGCCTACATTCTATTAGTTATGCGTTAGGCACTGATGATACTTCTAGGCATTTTTTAAAAGGGTTTTATTTTTGTACTAATATGTGTATATATTCAATATATTAACATATTCAGATCAAACCTGGTTCAACTTGGAAATGAAGTGAAGAGTCAAACACTTGATAATTATCCTCGTTGATCATCACATTGAACAACCCTGTTGTTATAGTGGTAAAAAAAATCTTCCAATCATCAGAATTCCCTTGAAAATCTGTGAGAACCCCAGAAACGCAAGAGCTATTCCCAGTCTTCCCATTCACAGAGAGAGTGGGATTAAAAGCATTCTTGTCAAGCTTGTCGAAGTTGTTGAGTATTTTGATCTTTATGGTCGCTATTTCGCCGGCTTTAAACGTGTCCTTGTCGTTCAACCAACTAAACGCAAACTCGGGTCTTGCTTCTTCTTCTGCCACCAAGAGATTGTAATTGAGACAAGTTGATAAACTTTGAGAAAGGAACAAAAATGGAAAGACGACAATGAAGGAGATTTTCGTGAAGTAATACAATACCTGAAGGAGAAAGTTTGAAGCCAAACGACAATGACAAGATTGTGAGAGAGATGATGAGAGTGTATAACCCCATTTGCAGCGACACGAGGGAGAAAATTCGACTCTTGAACAGATAATGGCCAAAATAGGGGAAAATTTTAATATCAGAATTGCAAAAACATGATTAAACTATAGAATAACAGAAAAAACAAAAAAAAAAATGTGTTTGGATCTTGAAAACCTTGCAGATTGATGAGAATCAAACGCAATAACCAATTGATAACATACACTTACGAGTGTCGTTTTCTTTGTTTCCCATACCTTGGACGTCATGTTCTCAAGAAACAAACATCGAAGTATAGACGAACCTAAGGAAAATGCAGTGTAGAATTCATACAGATTGAACTTCAATTCAAAACTACGGATGATAAGAGATAGATTGAGATTGATCGCGCGAGAGAAACTAAGAAAGAGACTAAGAGAGAGAAGTTACAGTTACAATTTTGTTACTTGGCGGGCACTGTGATGGGGCCTCGGGTGATCTTGCCAATTCCTGTTTTGGAAATAAAGACCAAAAAAGTAAATTAAAAAGAAAAAGGAAATTAGATTAGGTAATTTTATAATGAGCTCTTTAAAATGAATGATCGTGATTTTTTTTAAATTAGACAAATAAATGTTTATAAATTAAGATTTTATTATTGATAAATTATCATTTATTTAATTTAAAAAAATTGTAGTCATTTTTTAGGTTATTTATCTCTATATTCAAGAAAACATAAAAAATAAAAAAAATTAAATCTTTTTTAATAAAAAAATATTTGTTGAGTTTTTTATAAAGTATTTGCAGACGGTTTTTTTAGAATAAATATCTTCTTAGTCACCAAAAGGATTTTGGAAACTTCCCTAAAAAAAGATGCTAGAAACTTCACCTTTTTTTTTTTTTTGTGTGTTTTTAGTAATATCACATTTCATGTATTACTTATTGATCGAGCGGCTGGGGATAGTTAACTCGGAGGCCATTTCTTTTTTTTTTTTTTTTTTCTTTTTTCAAGGGAATGTTCCTTATTTTCTTTTTTTTTTCTTTTTTTTTTTTGTTGAATGTATTTATTTTTCTCCTTTTCCCTTTCTCTTTTTTGTTAAATGGATTTTTTTCTTTTTTTAAAATGGGTGTATTTGACGCGTAAGTTTAAAATAGTATAATTTAAAACTTTATGTAATTTAAACGGTAGTTTTAAACTAATATTTAAAATGCAATGATTTAAAACAAGAACTTATGCTTGAAAAACTGTAGTTTATAAAAGAAACACAATGAGAATGTAGTTTTTAATATAAAAAATGGTTCAAGCTGTGTAAACTTAAAAGAGATGGTAAAGTTTAAATTTTAGATGTCTTAGCCAATTTAAAACACTTTTATAGTTTCAACTGGCTTAATTATTAGTCTATCAAACACTAATTTGAACTAATTTCATACTTTAAATTGGCTTAAATGGTTTTGAACCTACCCACCAAATAGGTCTGTGAATGCATATGTTTCTATTTATTTATTTTTTCGTTGTACAATATTATTAGGAAAAAAAAAATCATCCCTTGCCTCATCCAAACGACTAGTGACATAACTACAACTATCTAGATTACAAAAAAAATTACAACTATCTAGATTTATGAGTTTTATTTTCTTGTCTTTTTTTCCTAGTGGTTTGGAAGTTTAAGGATAAAGATTTGTTGAAAATAAAAGCCACGTATCATTTTGTCATTAATGGGCTGTTTGACAGTGGTGTGAACCACTCAGTTCCTACCACAAACTCAGTTATAAACAGTAAAAAGTTCTCACATGCTACATTAACAATTAAAAAAAAAATTGCTACAATATAAAACTCTCACATGCTACAATAAAAATGGTTCCCACCACCCTTCCAAACACCCTCTAAAATTACATACAGCGCACGACAACAAACCTTTATACGTCGTTTACAGAAATGAAGCAACTTCTTATTGCGTTAGAACCACAGGCACTCATGCAGTTTGCCGAGAACGAAATATCCTTGAAAACTTAGCAACAAGAAACTACTTTGTAATTTTATTTTAGTTTTTCCCTAAAATTTGTTGCATTTTATAATGTGTTCTTCAAACGTATTTTTTTATTATTAAGTCTCTAAACTTAACAAAATATAACAATTTAAGTTCTACTCACAAACATTCGTCAATATTAGAACAAAAAACAATCACATGGCCCGTTTCAAAGACCCAAGCACTTTATTTACTTCTTATAAAAGTCTTTTTGTTCAATTTTATATCCATTTGGGTCAAATGATCAAATGATCCATTTGGGAGACCTAAGCATCTATATTTGACGTATAGTTGTTCAATTTTGCTGATTTTGTTGATTTTGATTTTTTTTGCCGATCTTGAATTTTTGTTTGATAAAAATCAAACGAATGACTATAACTTGGTTTTTTTGAATTAATGATTATGATTTACATTAATAAATCAATTATTTAAAGGGTATTTTAGTATTTTCAACTAAGAAACATATATTTACATTTTGAGCATGGAAATAGCGGCTGACAAACTTGCTATCAGCGTGCCCTCGATGGAAAACGACCATTGCTTGCTCTTTGTCTTCAATCATGTCCTAGTAATTTTCAATTAAACCAAATCACGTTCAAATTATAACAATAAAGTTGGTAAATCAATGATACACTCAACAAACGGATAATTTGAGAACAAGTCAATGATTTATCACAATAAATCAATAATTTAATTAGAACTCGATTATCATTATCTCGAAAGGAAAAAATAAATAAATTAAACTACCATTTAACTACCCCTTTTTAAGTTACAATCGTTTGGCATATAATGTTCTGTATTTTTTTTTCCTTAAAATTTTCGGAGTAATTCAGATACTTAAAAAAATTAGTGATAGAATAGTTTCTGCTCTAGCTCTTTTGGACTTGCATTTGCAAAATCCTTGGTCTTTTTGAGATATTCAAATTCAGCCTCTTTGTTGGTCTTGAGTAACATGGCACTGTACCTGCAAACTCTTCTAGTTTCAAACCAATTTAAGCGCGAGTTGAAAAGGCAACAACAGAAATAGCAAAGAGAAAAAAAAAGAAAAGAAAAAAAAAAAACCCATAACATTTGTACAATTTATTATGAAATCTGACCTTCTGATGAGGTATTTTCAACGTGCTTCCTCACGAACAATGGGCCTGTGTGGCTTTGGAGCTGAAACAAATTTTTGCACAAAGAACATGTAAAACAACCCTTAAAGAAGAGTCTCAATCTCTAAGGTCCAAAACAGAAAAAAGAAATCGGTGGGGTTCAGTTGGATAACTCGGTACTGAAAACCAAGAAATGGCTCAAGCAAAGAGAGACTTCGATCCAGAAAGGCAAAAATGTGGATTAAATACAATTAAACAAGACCAATCCAAACTGAATCGTTAAGAGGGAGTTGGGCAAATTTGGGTAAGGTGAACCAAGCCACAACTCTAGTACAAGGGCGACTGCAATTTATGTGAGGAAATTTTTGCATTTTTCAAGTCTACCTTGGGAATTTTAAGCATATTAGGTGTTTACTTGTACAGACCAAGAATCAGCATTTGCCTTGCGCTAACAAAAAATGCATTCGTTTTAGTCATTATGATGACGAATTACCGTTGGGGTTCCCCTGCTCATAGAAGCCACGGAAAAGAGAGATCGCTTCAGATGCCATTATTCCTCCATTGCATTTGAAACCCCTCCCTTGAGGAATTCCACTACTAAATATAGTGGAAAAGATAAAAAGGAAAAACACGAGAGACCACATTAATTGCATATTTCATAAATTCAGAAAATAAATAAAAGGTAATTTGTTTTCGAAAATGCACATTAATGATTGGACTCTAATCGTGTCATTGCAGCAATGAGCAGGCTATACATATATGCTAGAATCCGTTGCATGTAGTTTTGCAAGAATAGTGTTATTGGACAAACTAGACACCCATAACACTAGTCTTCTTAACAACAAAACTTTTTTAGTTGGGTTCAGAGATAAACCTATTAAGCGACTCAGAGTTACTTGAATGCAATGACAATATGGATCCGCATCCTCCAAATTTCTCATTTGCACACCCATAGAAAACTTCCTCTATACCTAAAACATGTTAAATAATCACTTAAGCAACGATCACGTGACATCAACATTCATGCAAATAAAATAAATAACATTAAAAACTGACAAAATTAACTTTCATTTGGACATCAAAAGAACAACAGCGTACCAAGAATTGATAACGCCGTGGCACACATGATGCATGGTTCGCATGTAACATACAAGATGCATTTTGAAAAACTCTCAGCAATTTCCGACTTTGAATGCCCGCTTTTCTGCCACTTCTCAAGTAGAGTATCAATTGCTTCCATTTCTGCGTGTCTTGTGGCCTGCATGTTATAGAAAATATATCAACTATGAACACTTGAGATCCAAAAAGCTTATTTAAAAAAAACATGGATTTAATAAAGCACATAAAAGGTGCCTGAAGTAACGCCTTACATTACATAAAATCTTTTTTTTTTTTTTAATATCAAAATAGTTGATAGTATTATTACAAGAAAAGTAAACCTACTTGAACAAACACATTGGATTCTTGGTCCTTAAACAAATAATAGATAAACAAGTTTAAAGACACATATACCATAAAGCAATATCAGAATAAAAGTGAGGATTCAGGCAAAAGAAGCAATGGTAAAACAGGGAACTAAGAGAAAATAACCAGTGATTTACGTTTCGTGTTTCAGTGGTTCGATTTCTTCCAGAGGATATAACCTTCCCATCTTTGACAATAACACAGCTGATCAATCAAGTAAATAATGGTTTCTATAAGGGAAATGCACCTTTGAGTTTTAAGCAACAAACAATTTCACACAAACATATACAAAAAAAATACTTGGCCTAAATTACTAAATTTAATAGTGAAAACACCAAATGAAATTCTTTTATAACAATCAAGGACCACAATTTATTAAACGCTTCCAATTTACCATATAAAGTCATAATTCCTCGTATATATTGCTTAACATTGTGATATGTTAATGAAACTTGTTCACCTATCTTTATAATATTTTAAAATATAACATATGACATACACAAAAAGCAATGGCCAAGAAGAAGCAAGTTGTTAAAATCCTTCTCTGAACAAGAGCTTCTTAAGGCTTAAACTTTCAAATTATCAGGCTAAAGATTTAAGGTTTGGATATTTTATGGCTTAAATCAACAATATAACAAAAATAGGATTTGCAAGAAAATAAATCCAAGACTCCGAAATCACCCTGTGATCTTAACTAGTAGCAGAGCCAAGAATTCTTTGGGGGCCACAAATGTGGCTCTGCCACTGATTTTGACTCACGTTCACCATCCTCACACTCTCCAAACACTGTAACAAAGCCAATAATTGAGTAAACTCTCTCCGCGCCACCTCAAAAAATGAAAAATCCAAAATTGGGAACGCCACTCATCACTATGAGAGCGCGAGAGCAAGAGAGAAGAAATTGATCTGGAGTAAATATGTGACAATCTGCATCAATCTTGAATTGTTTGAGAGAAAAGGAATACCCGCATACCAAATATCTTACCCAAATCAAATTCTGTCAACTTGAGGAATTTTTTTTTTCTTTTTTTTGGTGAAAATCAACATCCTACCATCTATAAAAAATCAATTGCAAGGGAAAGAGGACAAGAATTCCTCAAGGAAAAAACAAGGAAAAAGACAAATAATTATAACTTAGGGGAAATATGAAAACTAAAACCAAGTAAAAGTTAAGAAATTCCTTTCCATGGGCTTTTGCGTGCAACTCTTACAGCCTCCCCAACATCCAACCATTATCTCATACCCCGAATTTGCTACTAATAATCCTATGACACAGAGAACCCAACTCCAAAGTAAATCTCCATCGTTGTTTAGACAATAATTTGCAAAGTACTATTATTCATAACAATTTTTAAATTGTCGCTAAAAATGAAGACTGACACTTAAAATGAAACATTTAATGACCACTTTGCCACCAAGGCCTAGATGGTCTCATACAACTCTATTAGAAATAGGATTTTCTAACTTTTTTTCCTTTATATTCCAATTTGAAATGATCAAAGGTACATTTGAAATAAGTTATTTTAACAGGGGCAAAATGAAAAAGCAATGAAGAAACAAGAGCAAAAATAATTGTTAGAACAAAAAAGAAAAAAAAATAAAGTTTAGGAAAAAAAATTCGTCAAAAGAGTGGGACAATTTGATGATATATTTTAGCTCCAAAAAAACAAGATTGAGAAGAAAAAACAAGAAAGAAGAAATTAAAAAAAAAAAAAAAAAGATATAAGATCTTTTAAAATAAAAAAAGGACAAATAAAAGTGGAAAAAAAAAAGAAAGAAAAGAAAAGAGGGTGGGGAGGGGGGGGGGGATGAAAAACCGAGGACGAATCGCCCCCACCCAAAAATGGCGCTAAGCGCCTTTTATATGGTAATGATGAAAAGTTCTCAGTGGCAAAACTCACACGACCACAGTTCTTGATTGAATGAACAAAGAGAGCTACTAGTATTATTGAAATCAGCAAAGAAAGATTACAGAATTCCTACCCCGGGGAAGTTTGACAATCCACTAGACCTACCGGCTAAGGATAATTCCCAAGACTTGTCCAAGACTCCAAACTCTCGATAATCCTCTCTCCTTCCAGTTTTCCTATTTATTTCCCTCATTCTATCAAACTGACTCTCACTAACTACAAGCAGCTTACAACTACTGAAAAACAGTTACAATCCCAACCGTACAATAGAAGACTTATACTCAGTAGCTGAAAACAACCAATTACAGCCAGCCCACCCACGATACAAAAATAACCATCGACCAACAATTGACCCTTGCCTCTCCTCACATATAAGCGCTTAACCAATGGCCTATCAGAATACTTCGCAAGTCCACAGAAAACTGAGACCAAGCTTGAGATGGTCATAAGGTAGTCCATGCTTTCGATATGGCTATTAAAAAAAAAAAATCAAAGATTGTGAATGTATCTTAGCCTAGATTGTTTGTATAGTCAGTGAAGGGCATTCTACGAGGGGAAAAAAATAAAAAAATAAAATAAAGAAGAAGAAGAAGAAGAAGAAGAAGAAGAAGAATCACTTCTATTCTAACAACATATGCTAGAACAAGGCAAACAAGAAAGTTTTTAAAAAGATTGTACGAAGATAAATCAAACAGTAAATACAAAAAGCATGGAGATAAATGCGGAAAAAAATAAATAACTTACCCAACAGGCACTTCGAGGTTGTCCAATGCAAGTTTTGCCTACCATAAGCAAAAGCAAACATAAGCGGCGAGTTAAATTCAACAAATAACCAATAAACTCATTCGAGGCTCCGTTTGGCACATGATGGATAGAGATTAGGAGATGGTGAGAGTTGATGGGCTACAGAATATAGAGAATGAAGAGAATTGTAGTACTCCGTTATGTTGTTTGGTAGAATGGAGGGAGATTTAGTCATTAGTGAAATTATTATATAGGACAAAAAATACTATTTGTCAATAGTTTATTTAGATGGTAAAAATAGTCTTTTTATTACTTAAAGTGGAGGGATTGCTAATGGATGGTGGGCTAGGAAGGAGACTACATCCCTCCACCTCTCCTCTCCATCCAACGAAACAAAGGATTTGACCTCTCCTTTCATCCCTCTCCCTCTTACCAAACATAGTGTCACAGTGAGTTTATACCCTAGGTACAATATTGGCATTATCAAAAAATTAAAAAAAAAAAATCAGCTTCTCTTTGATAACCTGATAGCCACACACACCAAAAATAAATAAATAAACAAACACCGCTTAGCTCAACATTGCCCTCAAATAACATGCACCTGAAGAGAAATACTACCTGCAATCAAGAGTGTTGCGAGTGCATGATCTGGACTGTTCATTCATCTAGAATCCAATGTGAGGTCCATGAAAAACAAACAATCTAGATTGTGCACTAGCGCCGCTAACAAATGCACTTAGCATTCCTTGTGTGAATCAAATGCCCCAAATTTCCTAAATCTAACTGTTGTCCACTGAATTCCTCACACCAATTTTAGAGAAATAAATTCCTTGTTAGCCTCTTCCTATGTCGTTATTGTTTGGTACCACTCAACCTAAACCTGTTATCTATATAAAAAATGATAAAAGGCCAACAAACATATAGCCAAAAAAATACATATTGGTACCGATTGATTTTCCCCAGTTATAATTGTAGGAAGATATATATATGCATCACCTGTTGTATGGCAAGGTCCATAAATGCAAGAGTTTCGTCAGAGTACACGTCCTTAAGAGATGTCATCTGAGGGGAAAAAGGAGAGAGAACAAAAAATTATGTAAAGGAAAGGACAAGATTTTAAAAGGCGGAATCAGGCCTCCAATGACCCAAAAAAATTATGGATCAATAGCTTAGTCAGAGTAGTCAAAATCATTTTCCAATTACCAAAAAAAAAAAATCAATTCAAGAGACTAGGAATCCAATTGGGAAACACGAACACAAAAATACCCAATTGAGAAAACAAACTGACTTTGTCAGCAGAAGCAAGTGCAACCAACACAAATTAAAACGATGATAAATTAAACATCATAGCAACTAAAGGCCCTCCTATTTTCTCATTGGTTTGGCTTGACTATTGATATTTCATGGATTGTTAGCCAATTAATCAAAGAAAAGAGACAACAGCAAATAAATAGGAAATGACATCTATGTTTTCTTTTCTTGCAAGCTTTTAGTTTCTTTAACTTTATGTCTAATCTGTATCCTATTTTCTTTTGGAGCTAGCTACTCTTTGTTTTGTGGTGGGTCTGTTATCGAGACTCTAGGTTAGTTTTGGCAGGCTTGTCACCTCTCTTTTGGCTGAATGAATTTTTGAGTTTAAGCCCCAAAAAAAAAAAACAAAAAAACAAAAAAAAACAAAAAAAAAAAAAACCAAACTTGCAAGAGCAGAGCCATACATATACAAAAAAAGAAAAACCCATAGACAACTATGCATATTCGATTATTCGGTAGAAAAAAAAAAAAAAAAAAGCCTAGTTGAAGTTATCATGAACGGATCTCATTTCATATGAAAGACAAAAAGGCCAAGAAAAAAACCACTGAGAGCACAAATTTCATATCAAACCACCAACAAATCACGAATTTGCATATTCAGCCAAACATATAAAAAAAACCATCGACAAATTTGCATATTCGGTATCAAAAAAAAACACTAATTGAAATAATACAGAGAGGCACAAAAAACCTGAACGGTGGTGAACTTGACGGCGCTTAGCCTTGAACGGAGGTCAGACTGAGGTCGGAAGAAGTCGACGGCTGCCGAAGAAGGAGAATAAAAGAAAGAAAGAAAGGCGCGTTGCAGACGAAGAAGAAGAAGAAGGAAGGAGGCTGAAGGTCGAAGAAGAAGAAGAAGAAGAAAAAGAAGAGGGAGGGGTGGGCACAGTGAGTACCTAAGGAGACGCGAAACGTGAGAGAAACAAGCGGCGGCAGGGCTTGGGCCATTTAGGGAGAAATTGCATCAAATAGTACACTTATAATTTAGGTAAATAATTCTTGGCTTTAATTTTTTTAAAATGATACAATTTAGCCCTTAATTTTTTTTATTTATTTGGATCTAATTCTTTAAAAAAATAATATTTGCTTTCTAATGGTTAAATTTTTTCATTAAAAAAATATTTTAATCGTTTCAATAAAAATAGTTTAGTAAAATATCAAATATGTTTCAAAAAAATTAAAATTAAAACATAAAACACAACAAAAAAGGTCAAAAAAAACATAAATATGTACCATTAAAATCATATACTTTCTAAAACAAAAATCTGATCAAATTCGTTTTTTTTTTTAAATCATATCTAATTCCTTAAAAAAACCAAATCTTTAAAAAAATATCCATATAAACAAATATAACGCTAGTCAATAATACAAATAAAAAAAATAAAAATCCAAACCCAGATAAATAAAACCAGATCTACAATTTGGTCCTCCATGTACAGCCATTACTAGACCGATGAACCGCCGTCGCCCGCCCCCCCCCCAACCTCGAAGAAGCTCGCTGATTTAGGGGAGGGTCAGTGGGCACGACGATGGTTGGCTAGCGAGGTGGGGAGTGCGATGGTCGGAGCGAAACTAGATCCAGCGAGGCAGGGGTCCGGCGATGGTCGGCTCGTGAGGCTGGCCTCCTTTGATGAACTTTTAGAGCCTTTTTTTCTTTGCTTTGAAAATTTTTTTTAGGGATTTGCTTTTTTGAAGGATTATTTAGAGTTTTTAATAAAACAAAATATTTGTTTTTAATCTTTGATTATTTTTTCAATATATTAATTACTTTGAGGGTTTATACGATGAATTAAAAAAATACATGGAAGGGTAGTTTGGTAATTTTGTTTAAAAATAATGTTTGAAAATCTTTTTGCCCAAAATTAAAGGACAAAAGACCAAATCGTATATTTTTTAAACTGTTAAGCTTAAATAAATTAATATTAATTAATTAAAGATCAAATCATTTATTTTAAAAAAAATTGAGATCAATCTATCTATTTATAATTTTTAATATAGGTAAATAACACTTAAAAATATTTAAATACATAGCCTAAACGGTTATAAAATTTCAAAATAAATATCATCATCTTCTTCGTCTCCTAAAAAGCTAACTGACTTTCTCTCTCCTCCCTCCTCGCTCTCCTCCTCTTTTCTCTCCCAGCTTCGGCAACGAGTCTGGCGACGACTTCAGCTACCTCGCGACTCCAGCGTAACTCCTGCCAACGACGGAGCGAACTTCCACGAACAATGGTGCGACTCCAGCAAGTCTTGCACGAACGACGATTCCTCCTTATATGAACAAGAGCTTGTTAAGGCTTAAACTTCCAAGTTATAAGGCTAAAGATTTAAGGTTTGGATATTTTATGGCTTAAATCAATAACACGACAAAACTAGGATTTGCAAGAAAACAAATGCAAGACTCTGAAGTCGCCCTCTTGTCTTAACTAGTGGTAGAACCAAGAAGTCTTTAAGGAGCACAAACGTGGTTCTACCACTGATTTTGACTCACATTCACCGTCCTCGCCTTTTCCGAACACCGTAACAAGGCCAATAATTGAGGAAACTCTCTCTCAGTCCCCTAAGAAATGAAAAATCCAAGATTGGCAACGCCACTAATCACCAAGAGACTGAGACAATAAATCTATCTAGATTGAATACGTGACAATCTGCGCAAATCTTGAATTGTTTGAGAAAAAAAAAAAAGGAATACCCGCATACCAAATATCTTACCCAAATCAAATTCTATCAACTTGAGGGATTTTTTTCCTTAAAAAAAAAAAATCAACAACCCAGAATCTATTAAAAATCAATGCCAGGGGAAAGAGGACAAGAATTCCTCGAGGAAAAAACAAGGAAAAATACAAATAATTATAACTTAGGGAAATAAGAAAATTAAAATCGGTTAAAAGTTAAGAAATTCCTTTCCATGGGCTTTCCTAAAGATCCTATGGCACAGAGAACCCGACTCCAAAGTACTTATTGGCTCGTCAATTGTTGGACGACAGTTATTTCCATTTCAATTAACTTTATATTTCCATTTAGATTAGATAAGATAACATACTAGGTTTTTTTTTTTTTTATTTTACGAATCAGACATGGTCATCTTAGGTACAACATAAGCAGTTCCGGATTCTCAATTAACTTTTTCCACTCGCAGCAAAATCTTGCAACTGTCGCCCCATCCAGTACTCTATGATCTGCACCTATGTTAACCTGGTAAAAGAAAAATTAAAGTTAAAAAGCGAATAAAAAAAAAAAGAAGCAAAAAGCAAACAAATATCATGCATGCGCATTTGTGGATTCTGGACGATATTCTACGCAAGTCAACTATTTTGGCTTCTTTTTTTTTTGGCGCTAAAACCTCCATAAACAAAAGAAAATACATCTTACCGTCATTATTGATGCTGGGTATACATTTCCATCATCTGTAAATTGTGGGATTTTTTGAGTTCTCCCAAGGGCAATGATGGAGACTTCAGGCAAGTTGAGAAGAGGGGAACCAAACTTTCCACCAATTGCTCCAATGTTGCTTAAAGTTATTGTTCCACCGCATATATCCGCAGGACTAAGCTTGTTATCTAATGCCAGTCGTTGCAACCTTGAAAGTTCTTTTGTTATCTAAATACACAGATGTGGAATACACCTTTATATAAAAAGGCATAATCACCAAATGCATTGTCTAAAAAAAATGCATAATCTATTGAGGAAGAAAAAGGAGTGAAACTAACCTCCATAATGGAAAGGATCTGAACATTCTTTATGTTTGGTACAACTAGACCGTATGGCGTAGCCATGGCAACTCCTATATTATGAGAACCTGTAGTATAAAGAGGAAAAACGCACATGGTTTGAGTCAGAAAGCCAGGAAAAAAAGGGTCCAATTTTGAGTAGATAACACTAAGGGCATCATCAAATTACCTTTGAGAATGACCTCCAGCGAGTCCTCATTAAAGCAACTATTCATTGAGGGAAATTTACTTAGGGCCACTGAAAGAGATTTTATCAAGACTGGAAGGAAAGTGTGCTTGACATTTGGGTCAGAATTATTATGTTGGAAGGACCCTTTAAGCTCCACAAGTGCATCACAGTTTATATCTTCAACGTAATGAAAATGTGGAACTTTTGCAGCCATGCTCATAGATTGAACCATTTTACGCTGGAATCCCCTGAAAGAAAAAAAAAATAATAAGTAACTTAGGATAGTTTAAATTCCTTCTCAAATAGACCAATAACATTCATATTCTAAACATTATACAACGGCGTTCAAAGAACATATTTGCATACGATATTACCTCAGAGACACTGTCTGATCCTCACACTTCTGTCCAACTCCAGCTGAAGCATTTGCATGACTCTCATGTCCATGCAAAACATTCTGAGAACCAGACAAAGAAGAATCCTCTAGGATGCCCTTCTCAACAGCATACTTGAGAATATCATCTTTTAACACTGTCCCATCTTTTCCAGTTCCAAGAACATCATTTTCGTTGATGCCATATTGCTTTGCAAAACCCCTAATGGCAGGAGTTGATAAAACTCCACTGGCATTAAGTTCGTTCTACTCAGAATCTATTTCCTTAATACTCTCAAGATCCTTGGAAGAATGTGTTTGAACCTGAAATTCCTCAATGACCATTTTTAAAAGCGTTTCTCCAACCTGAAATTTCCTTTGAATTTTCATTAAAGCTTAAAGAGGAAAAATAAGTCTAGAAGGAAAAAATAACTAAAAGAAGAGTCGGTTCATCAAATCAAATCATACACACAAACCCCTTTATAAAAACTAAGAGCAACTATTCATGTTCCCAGGACAAGCAATTATACACTCACCTTTACAATGTCGCCAGGAACATAGAAAACTTGAGCAACTCTTCCTTTGTAACGACTTGTTATTTCAGTGGTTGCTTTGTCACTCTGAACTTCACACAGTGGTTGAAATTCTTCAACATGCTCCCCCTGCAGAATCAATAATCCTACTACTCTATTTCATTCAAATTCCCTAAAAAAATTGGACCTTATTAATCAGAAAGCTGAGAATGATCATCTACGGCTGAGATAGGACAATTAAGAGAAAAGGCCTCTCATATTGCATAATAATAAGACATGTTCTGTGGTAAGAAGAGAAGCCTTCATTTCCTTACCAGGCAATGCCACGGGAATTCCCAACCATTGCAAAGTAAATATCTTAGGATGAAACAAATGCAAAATTTGGAGAAATCTCAGACTTTCCAATTAGATTTTTCATTTTTTTGTCCATCTTTTTTGCCAAAAATTCTCCATGTCATAGTCAATAGTCGCGTCTATTTAGCTAGAATATCATCATTAATCATCACAACCATAGTATGCACAATATATGATTTGACTAAATATGGAAAGAAAAGAGCATCCACAATCTGGAAAGAGAGCAAACCAACAAAGAGAGACAACTTCGAACTCACAAATTCAAGTATTCAACATACCAAATATACATAGATCAACAAACAAAAAATTCACAAAAAATAATAATAAGAAAAGCACCAATGCACCATGAACACTAACCTCTTGCACAAACCATTTGAGGAGCTCACACTCAGCAATGCCCTCACCAGTCTGTGCCAGGGGTACATCAACCACCCCACCACCTTCTGTAAGATCAGCCACAGCATGAGTGGAAAAGCAACATGATCTCTTCACAAAATGTGAAATCGTGAGCTGCAAAAGTGACATAAACAACATAACTTGTCGATAACTTTCACCAATTGTGCCAAAACAATCCCAGAGAACTTCTAACAACCAACAAAAAAATAAAAATACATCAACATGATTGAGAGACAATTGGGGTATCAAATATCAATGTTGCACCCTCCCAGACCCAAAAATAAAAGTAAAAATTAAAAATAAAAAAGGCACACACACACTATAAAAACAAGACATTTGATTATAATCTTTCAAAGTCTATAAATAACTAAAATTTTAGGAGCTTTTTTTTCTTTTCCCCCTATTTTTCCTATCTTGAAGCTAATCAAACAAATAATCAAATCCAGTTATAAGCAAGTACACTTGTAGTTCATAACCTCTAACTAGAGTACACGAAAGCTAACCAGAGTACACAAGTTGACTACAGTACTTAACTAACAGTTAACAAATTTATCAACTAACTAACTGTACAACAACTCATAACAATATTATGTCCAAACAAGAAACTACAAAAATCACACCAAAGGCAAAATCAACAAAATCATTGACGAACTCTTAAACAATCATCAAACCGAAAATAATTATAAGAATCAATTAATCAAAATCAAAACTTTAAGCCCTAGAGCAGAAAACGAAACGGAGACTCACCACATGGCATCCATCGGCGAATCGAAACGACGCCGAAGCGGTTCCACGAAATCGGAGCTCGAAAGAGAACGGTAGAACCAGACGGCGCTTCTCCTGCCAAACCTCTGTCGCCGGCGACATCGCAGGACCTCTCAAGGGCCATGCAGGAGTAAGAAACAGGCCGCGGCGGCCGGAGACGGCGGCGCACTTTTGCCAGACCCTCCGAGCGATCATGATCAGGCGTTGTGCTCTGCAATTGGTTGGGGAACTTGGGAGAGAGAAGTCGGAATTTGGAAATGGCGAGCTTAATTAGTTGGTGGAGAAGTGAGTCAGAGATTGAGAAGAAAGAAGACAAGGAATCATTGGGATGGCGATGGTCCGCCATTGTTGTTTATTGTGTTTGCTTAAAAAGGAGTTGAACACGCAACACTGACTCGGAGACGCTGGATTAGAGCTTTATTTTGGATTTGGCTTGCTGACGGGACACGTCAGCATCATACTCATTTGACGTGGCACGACCAGTTTTTTTTTATATTTATGGATTTTTTTTGCTCTTATATATATGGATTAGTTCATGGATTTTGTGTGATAAAATAACTGGCAGGGAGAGAATTTTGTGACAAAATATATTTAAAAAAATGGATTTACATTACTTGTTTAATATTATTGATGTCTGAAATAATTTTACCCAATCAAATTGTGATAAGTTATTTGAAAATTAAAAATATTCACTTAAAAAACTAAAATATTTAATATTATTATTTTATTTAATTATTTTTTTTGGCTGAGTTATTTTTATGTGATACCTACAGAAAACATTTATTCGTAAAAAAAAAACTGGGGAACATCATACATTTTTGGAGGGTTAGAGCCCTTTGTGTTTTGGGTGTTCAGTGTTCGCATTTAGGTTTATCTAAATAACACATGTTACGTGTTGATTGATTTCTCTCTCGCTTTCTTTCTTTCCTACCAAGGATTGCCGTGCAAGACGAGACTACTAACTTCTTAATTTATGACAGGTCGTTTGAGACATTAGGGCATCCTTTGTAACGTAATTAAAAATAACTAATAAGTTTAATTGTTTAGTATAAAATAAAAATTTGTTCCAATATAAAACTTTCATATATTATAGTATTTTAGTTCCAACTATATTCTCAAACATTTTCTATACTACACACTACACTAAGAAGTTGAACGAGAAAATTTTGGAGGATAAAAAAATCATTTTCATCCTATGAGGTTAAAACCTTGCTATTTAAAAAATTATGCACCATAGTCTAATATATAATCTACTTTTTAGACTATGTCCTACTATTTTATTAGCAACGAGTTATAATCTCATAAAGTTAAATAGGTTGCTCAGAGAATGACATGCTCTATATTATCTATTCCATCATCATAAAGGAAAGGAAAATCTTAAACTATAAACGACATCACCCAAACAACATTACGCATTTAGCTCAAATGATAGTATTTTGGCTCATTCTAGGGTCCACAGAAGCACAGCTCAATTGTCGTATTTAGTAGGATGTAAAAATAAAAATAAAAATAAAAATGCGACACCTAAGAATCTTTAATGCATCAAATATGCAATAATTAAAGATTATGTTAAGTAATTTAAACACAAATTTTGTGAGCTAAAGTTTTTTTCAAAAATTTGTTCAATGTTTTAAGAACATAAAGAGTGTTACAAAAATTATTGTTTAAATCCAATTTTTACAAAAATTCCACAAAAGTGAAAATGACCAAATTGCTTGTACACCATTTTTGCAAAGTGCTCAAAGTGAATTGGTGCCTGTGCTTTGGTTCTCATCATGTACAGCTAAGTGCTTCGAGAACAATAATCAACAATAGTAAAAAAATAAGAATACCCTTCTTGAGTTTTAACACTATAAGGCCCCTATGTATCCACATGAACTAAATCAAAAATATTTTTTGGAATATTTTTTCTACTAGGAAAGGAACTTTGAGATTGTTTACATGATGGCATACATCACATGGAATATCATCCTTATTTTTCTTAGAAGCAGAATTAGGAAATACATTTTCTAAAATAGCAAACAAAGCATGGCCCAATCTATTGTGTAAAACATCAGCTTCAATGGTTGATTCGACTGCATTCACGCATGCTTCATTTTCTCGACACAAGAAATAGAAACCCCCTTTTAGGCTACCCCTTGCTATCATCCTCTTGGTGGTAAGGTCTTGCATATCACAAGTAAAAGATGTACATGCAATAGAACAATTCGAGTCGTTTGTCAACTTATTTACAGATATTAAATTGCATTTGAAATCTGGTATATAAAAGACATCTTTTAAGCAAATCTTGTCATTGACGTTCACTTCTCCTATCAAACCAACTTTTGCTCCCCTTCCATTTGGCAAGGAGATGGTGATTGGTTTCTTTGGTCTTTGACTCTGTTTTAGCAATGATGCACATGAGATAACATGATCGTAAACCCCGCTATCTATAATCCATTTCATTTTGATTACATTGTCGATGAAATTCACTATTGGATTGGCTTGATTCTCCCTTCCTAACAATGCTAAGAGCTGTCCTATTTGCTCTGGCAATAAAGTTGTTGCTTGAATTCCATGTTGCTTAGATTGTCCCTCATTTTCATGGGCAATTGCATTAGGCACTACCTTTCCTTTCTTCTTCCCTTGCCAATTTGGCAAATAGCTAGCAATTTCAAAACAATTCCCTTTAATATGCCCAGATTTCTTACAGTGCTCACAGTACTTAGCTTTCTTATTCTGCTTCCAATCTGTATTGACTTTGAATGCCGCCGGTTGTTGAGCAGGTGGTTTCGCCAAGGTGACTTCTTTTGAGGTTCGTAGAGAATAGGCGTTTGATAGGCTAGGCAAAGGGTCCTTGCACAACACATTCTTTCTTACCATGCTAAAAGAATCATCGAGTTCCATCACGAATTGATGAAGCTGCTCTTTTTCCTTTTCCCTCATAGCCACACTGCATGTGCAACTACTGCAGCCAGCCATGTATGGTTTCGAGAAGGTGTTAAGTTGTTCCCAAAGGCTCTTCATTTTGGCGTAGTATGTTGAGATGGACATATCGTCTTGACGGGTGTTGACAATTTCTCTTTTAATCTCCTGGATTCTAGGGCCCCTTCCTTGCAAAAAAAACTCCTCTAGCTATCTCTACATGCCTTGTGCGGTGTCGTGATATATAACACTGTTGTGCAATTTCTCATTCAAGGAATTCAAAACCCACGACATGACCATCGAATTGCAAGTGATCTAGCTTTTTTCATTAGGATCACCCTTTGGTGGCTTTGGCAGTCTTCCATCCACAAACACCAGCTTGTGTTTGGAAACCAAGGCATTTGTTACAGCTATTTTCCAAGTTGAATAATTTGTACCCTTCAAAGGATGGCTCACCAAATGATCTCCAAGCCTGTCGGAGTTGCTCAGTTGGCAATATAGTGAATCATTCTTGTTTGACACCGTTCAGTTGGAGGTCGCCCCTATGGTGGTGTTGATCAATTCTGCCATTTTTTTGGTGGAACACTAGAATCGTTTTGATGCCATCTAAAAATATTGAGAATCATATATTCAATTTCTTAAAGAGTATATGGCAAGCACTTGGCCTATATACATCAGTTTACATCAACTAAAAAAAAAAAAGAAATCAACAATATATAAAAAGTAAGTAGTTAGGGTGTATAAAACTAGAAACAATCATAATGCATTATTTATATATTAATATGAAATCAGCATCTCCTATATGCAGCAAGATTGGCTGGCACTAGTAAGGTCAATGATTTCAATAGTAATGCAGATCTTTCAATTGTAATGCATGATCTACATGTTACTGACATGGAAACTGAATTTCAATACACTTTTTCATGTGAATTGTGATGTGACGTAGTTATTTCAGGTTAGCTCGTTTTCCATAGTCATTGTATTTTTTAAAATTATTGTCTTTTCACGTTTTTCTGTTTTTGTAGCTTCCATTGATCTGGTTCTTTAGACTTAGTTTAACAACCTAGTTAGAACTTATTAGTTTTAACTGTTACAATGTAAAGCTCTCATATGCTACAATATGAAGCAAAAGTTTGCTATGGTATAAGCTCTCATGTGCTATAGTATTTTAGTTATAACTTGTATTTATTTCCACTGGCTAGTTTGAAGTCATTTTTGTTATTCGCGTCATCTTTATATGTTCACACTTTTTCTTGTCACGTTTCTTTTCCTCTTGATCACTTGATGTCATTTTTGGTTCCTATAGTTTCTATGCGGTCTCATGTTTCTCCTCTTGTTGGTCACTGTCGTATCATATTCAATATTGTTTTACATGTGATGACGTTGTAAATTTTCTCATATCATGACGGTATTCCCGGTTAGTGTAGTTTGTTATAAAATTGTCGTTTTCCATGATTGTTCGACTATTATTTATTCTTTTAAACGACATCTTCTTTGAATTTTAAAGACAACAAAATTCGAAGAAAAATGCATCTCGCACTCGAAAATGATAAACGACAAAAAATACTTAAAATATAAACGGCATGGTGCTATCATGCCAAACGACATACAAAAACTAAAACGACAATGGATGTTGGGGTGCAATTTAGTTGGGCCCAAATTGCTAACGGGCCTGTGCAGCCCAATGTTGAAACTAATCGAATAGATCGAGTAAAATCTGCTGACTAAAACCCAATTGAATTGACGATTCGTATTATTCGCTTGATTCGATCATCTTGCGTAGTTTGAGGCATTTAACTATATTGCTTAAGATAATTCGTACTTGTTTCCCATGTTTTTGTTCGACCGAATCGATCATCTTAAGCTGACAGTTACTAGCACGAACTGACGGTTATAATACGTCTAGTCATAGACCAAAATGTAGGGAACGCGTGATTTTTAGAGCCTATCATCAATCGACACGTGTCTCACTATTGCGGTTATTTACAGAGCATTATCCCACTCTGCCAGATGGTTAGGAGCCACGATCCTTTCTTATCCTTTATATAAAGGACGGTTGTTTCATTGTACGACACATAGACAAACAAATACAAAAACTCTACTCATTTGCTTTCTCATATCTTTTTACTCTTTTTTAATCTGTACCCAGAAGATCTTAGTGAATTACAGTTGACGTAGCTCTTCGTTAACAGAGTGAACCACTATAAATCTCACGTGTTATTATTGTTTCAACATTATTTTTTTTACCCCAATCTAGCACATTAATTCGAGCTAACAGGTCCATTAAATGATGATTTGAAGGCCCAATTTCCTTAACCACCTAATTTGGAATTTTAATATTTGATTGTAGATTCATCGTTTACAATGGATATGTTGATTAAACACATAAAAAATAAAAAATAAATAAAAAAAAACCTTCAAATTTAAAAGAAAGATGACATGCCGTATTCCATCATATGACAAATAACAGGAAAAAAGTTAAACTAGATCCGGCATGTCTTTCAATCTTAGATAAAAGAAAAATATTGAAGAGAGACAAAATTATGTTTATGTCTCTATAAACGGCAAAAAAAAAAAAAAAGGAAAAGGAAAAGGAAAAAATTGAACAAGAAACGACATGTTGCTTAAAACAAAACGACAAAAAACTTTGCAACTTTAGCGACGTGATATTGTCAATTATCTAAACGGCAGCAGACTTGGGTCTTACCACATCACTCGATTTTTGAGGAAAACAAAATATATTGTTATAGCATTCGCAACATAGTGCATTTCTTCTATCTAATTAATAGTGCGTTTCTTCTGTCTAACTAATCGCCAATCTTCTGCTTGATATCATTAATTCATTATTTGATACCAATCCTTTTTTCTTCGTTGTCATCTTTTTTCTTCATTGTCTTTTTAAACGTGCAAGATTTTTTAGTTTTTTCCACTAGGTCGTTTAATTATTATTTTTTTCATAGACCATGTCGTTTTCGTTCATTGTTCTTTCGATATATGCTCTTTTTTGAAGTTCGGATCGATTTTTGAGCTCACTGTCGTTTATCAAATGTGATATTGTTTTCGTGGTTTTCATCGTTTTCCATTGATGTCATTTTCCTGATTATTTGCTCTTCGCATTATGATGTCATTTTCATGACGCCCGCCAATTTTATTCATCGACACTTTTTCGTATGATATCTTTTTTCCAGGTTAGATCGCTTTCCATCGTTGGTGTCTTTTTAATAGTTATTACGTTTTCCATGAATATCGTTTGCCATATGTGTTGATGCCTGGATTCGGCACAACACCGCTTGCGGGTGCGCACGGAGGTCGGGTTCTCTATTCTGTCTCCTGTTTTGCCTGACTCAGCCTAGTCTGGTCAAATCTACAAGAGGAAATAAGGCCTCAGAGTAAGGGGACACCGGTTTGGTGCCTGCCAAGGGCACTCCGACGCTCAAGTCAATGTTTTGACTAGGAAGAGCTAAGGGAGAGGCATGGTAGGCAAGGGAAAAATGCCCGTACCTTTGTGATGGAGTTTATGCTCCTATTTGTAGAGTTTAGCTTAGGTCCGGGTGTGAATCGGTTTGGTCCGTAATCCAGGTGTCCACTGACAGGTGTCACGATCTTTGTGAAGGAGGATTGCCCAATGGAGGATTGAAAAAGTGTCACGTGGTGGTCTTTGGGTAAGTCGGACAGATCCTGCTCGGAGAGGCCCTGGTCGGATAGATCTTGTCCTAGTTGGACGGGTCCCTGGTTGGACAGATCCTGCTCGGAGAGGCCCTGGTCGGATAGTTGTCCTGGTCGGATGGGCCTCTGGTTGGACAGATCCTGCTTGGACAGGCCCTCGTCGGGTAGATCCTGTCTTGGCTGAACAGGTCCCTGGTTGGACAGATCCTGCTCGGACAGGCCCTGGTCGGGTAGATCTTGTCCTAGTCGGATAGGTCTCTAGTTGGACAGATTGCTCGGACAGGCCCTGGTCGAGTAGATCTTATCCTGGTTGGACAGGTCCCTAGTTGGACAGATCTTGCTTGGATAGGCCCTGGTTGGATAGATCCTGTCTTGGTTAGACAGGTCCTTGGTTGGACAGATCCTACTCGGACAGGCCTTGGTCGGATAGATCTTCTCCTGGTTAGATTGCTCTTTTTAGCCAACCTGATCAGGTGCTTGGATTAAAGAGGGTATGTACTTCAGATGGTTTTCTCATTGTGAAGATTTCCTCCAACAGTAGCCCCCTAAGATTTTAGTAATGGAGGTCAACAGCACCAAAGTCTTGACGTGGTTGGGAAACGTTTTTTGTGAGCGTATCCTTCCTATACTCTTCGTCTTAGACCTAGTCGGCCGTAGCCTGGACCTGGTCTTCTCTGGTCGGCCGTAACCTTCTTGAACCTGGTCTGACTTTTTGTCCTGGACCTGAGGTCTCCTCGTCGGTTGTAGCCTACTTGGACTTTTTGTCTTGGACATGGTCGGTCGTAGCCTGGACCTGGTCTTCTGTGGCCGGAGGTAACCTCCTTGGATCTTGTCGGACTCTTCGTCCTAGACCTGGTCGGTCGTAGCCTTCTTAGACCTGGTCAGACTCTTCGTCCTAGATCTGGTCGGCCGTAGCCTTCTTGAACCTGGTCGGACTCTTCGTCCTGGACCTGAGGTCTTTGGTTGGCCGTAGCCTGCTTGGACTCTTCGTTGTGGACCTAGTCAGCTGTAGCCTAGATCTGGTCTTCTTTGGTCGGCGGTAACCTTCTTGGACCTGATCTTCTCTGGTCGGCAGTAACCTTCTTGGACCTGGTCGGACTCTTCGTCCTGGACTGTAGGTCTCTGGTCGGTCGTAGCCTGCTTGGACTCTTCGTCCTGGACCTAGTCGATTGTAGCCTGGACCTGGTCTTCTCTGTATGGCCATAACCTTCTTGGACCTGGTCGGGCTTTTAGTCCTGGACCTGAGGTTTCTTCGTCGGTCGTAGCCTGCTTGGACTCTTCGTCTTGGACCTGGTCAGCCGTTCAGGTAATGGCTGGGGGGGAAGAGCTAAGGCTGTTGGAAAGACGCGAGGACTTCCTTCTTGCGCCAAATGATGATGCCTGGATTTAGCACAACACTGTGTGTGGGTGCGCACAAACGTCGGGTTCCCTATTCTGTCCCCTATTCAGCCTGGCTCGGCCTAGTCTGGTCGGATCTATAAGAGGAGAGAAGGCCTCAGAGTAAGGAGACATCGTTTTGGTGCCTGCCAATGGCACTCTGACGCTCAAGTTAGTGTTCTGACCGGGAAGAGCCAAAGGAGACTTAGGGTAGGCAACAGAAGAATGCCCGTACCTTTGTGGTGGAGTTGATGCTCCTATTTATAGAGTTTAGCTTGGATCCGGGTGTGGACTGATTTGGTCCGTAACTTAGGTGTCCAGCGACAGGTGTCACAATCTCTGTGAAGGAGGATTGCCCAACGGAGGATTGAGATGGTGCCACGTGGTGGTCTTTGGGTAAGTCGTATAGATCCTACTTGGACAGGTCCTGGTCGGATAATCTTGTCCTGGTCGGACGGATCTTGGTTGGATAGATCCTGATCTGGTCGGACAGTTCCCTGGTTGGATAGATCTTGCTCTGATCGGACGAGTCCTTGGTTGGACAGATCCTGCTCGGATAGGCCCTGGTTGGATAGATCTTGTCCTGGTCGGACAGGTCCTTGGTTGGACAGATCCTATCCTGGTCGGATTGCTCTTTTCAACCAACCTGATCAGGTGCTTGGATCAAAGAGGGTATGAACTTCAAATGATTTTTTCATCGTGAAGATTTCCCCCAACATGTATGTTTTGTTCTCATATGAAAAATTACCTAATTATAAAAATATTGACATCGATAATGTTACTCTTTTTATTGATGGCATAAAAGCTGCACATGCTTATTTAAAAAAAAAAACCATAAAAACCTTACATTTTATATCTATTATTATTAATAGGCCGTTTGATATGTAGGTTTATCACCATTTAAGGCAGTTCAAACTATAGAGACGGTTTAAACCAACATTTAATGGAGTAAAAATTTAGGCCAGTTTAAGCCACAAAGGCGGTTTTAAACCATCAAAACCCCAAAAATTTAAACTTTGTCCCCCTTAAGTTCTCACCGTTTGAGCAATTTTCTATAGTAAAAACTATTCTCTTTCTCGTTTTCTTTTTATGGACTATAGTTTTTCAAACACCCGTTCTCGTTTTAAACTTGATGTAATATTTCATTCTCATTTTAAACATTTACATTCCAAGTGTCAGTTTAAGACCACCGTTTAAAACATATACAGTTTAAAGCATAAAGTTTTAAATCATATCATTTCAAACCCACGTAGTAAACAAAACATAACACTATAGTTGCTTCCTTTTTTAGGTTTATTACTCAAAACTCTAAAATTCCAAAGTTTGTATTGGTAAAATGGTTCTTTTCCCGAAGCTGATTTTTTAGTAATTCATTTGAACTTGAACACTACGATCACTTTCTTTGAGTGAAAATTTTTTTTGGCTAATTAAAAAATACTCTAGGATAGACTAGATTTGTCATTATCATGTTTTAATTAGGTATTGATTAGCTAGGAAGAAAAACAAAGATGAAAAGTCGATCATGTCTACAACAACAAGAGGATGGAGAAAAGATACATTACGACTATATATTATGGTTATTTTGCAAGAAGGATTAATTTTTTCAAACCAAAAAAAAAGGAATAGAAGAGATAGAGAGTACTAGATTGTAGTTTCAATTATATTCCTAAATACTGGCTTAGTTTGATAAACCTAGTTGGAATTAGTTCCAACTACTATAGTATAAAGCTCTCACATACTACAATATAGAGCAAAAGTTTGCTGTAGTGTAAAGCTCTCGTATACTACAGTATTTCAATTCCAACTATCTTACCAAACACTCTCACTCTCAAACAAGGAGATGCGGCATAGATGGACCAATTGACACACTTGACATACACTGGGAAATGGACCAAGACGGCAAGGAAGAACGCAGTAACGGAGAAGAAGATGGTAGCTTGCTTCAAAAACTTGGCGGCAATGTGGAATTTGAAGTTGATGAAGTTGGAGATGAAATGAGCTAAGGAAGTTAGCAAAATGGCAATAGAAAGAAGATCAAAGATTTGAGGAAGATTGGTCATATGTAGATTGGAGGGCTATTTCAAGCACTAAAGTGAAAATATGAAAATATAAGGAAATGAGCGACAACATACTCAGTAGAGAAAACCATTACTCATCTTTACGTTATTATCATTGCTATATTGAAACCTGTACAGTTAGGTAGTTCTCAATATTATTCATCAATATTATCATATTCATTTCCAGTAGACACCCTATGATTGTCCTACTAAGTTCCATAGATATATATATACACATATTAGTTCAAGATTTAATAATGCTCATCTATATCCACCGTGCAATAGAGTATCATGTCACTCAACTAAATGAAACTTAAATGGGAGCGTTTAACGACTTTACAATCATTCTAAGAGTGTCCGGTGAGAGGACATCAAGCCCCAGATCCTCATCAAATCGATTCCTGTACAATGTGTTCTGAGATTTTTGATCCAAGTAAGCATCGAACTCCCCCCTATTTTATATTTTAGGGTATTCGTACCCAACGATATAACCACCACTTTCTTCACGTTTTACCATTTCTCTCATAACCATTACTGTTATGTATAGAGTATATTTCCTAAGCATGCTTTTCAATTTATTCAATACATGTCAAATCAATTTATTCATCTCTATGCATTATAAGACGAGTTCATGCTGTTATCTCATAAGTGATATTCATATAATAACAGTTCATGTTGTTGTCTCATAAGTGATATTCATATAATAACATCTCAACATATACATATATATATATATATATATATATATCTTGTAATGTAAAGAACAAAATTTAATTCCATAAAACCTCATAAAAGATGAGTAATAGATTCCTTACCTTTTAGCGAATACAATGCTGATAACTTTTAGTTCACGATACCAAGTTCACCACGTAAGCTCCAAGTACTTTATTATCCTACGACGTGTAAAGTAACCATATTTTAATTTAAATCCTATTTTATAATCATGCTAATTTACTATCTATTTTTATTAATGTGCCATAATGATTTATTCGTTCAAAATATGCATATAAAATTAAAGGCATAATTTATTTTTAATAGCATCAAAGATTGACCCATATTCCAATCTAAAATGTTCTGCAAATAGTTTAAAACAAAAATACTATGATATTAAAATATTTTAGAATAAACCATTTGAATAAAAATTTTGTATTAGGCTTGGGTCAATTCGACCTATAATATATCAAGCAGTAAGAGAATTGACAAAGGAATATAATCAAAATGGTGGAAGGCAAAACATGTAGTTTTCTAAAAAAAAAACGATGTGTCATTTTTCACCTGGAAAAATTCTCCCAAAGAACCCAAAATCTAAAATTTTAAATTTTTCTTCAAATCTTAGTTTTCTAACAGTTTTCTAAGCATAAAAATGATATATATAATATATAATAATCTCTATACAATATAAACTCAATTTCCACTGATTTGCATAGTTAAAACATAATCAAAATTTAAGTTTTAAGTTTTGAAACCTTACTTCTATTCTTAGCCTAAAAATGTTGTTTAGGTCTTGAAATCTTCAAAGTTTCCTTGATTTATGAGTTTGTGAGAGGTTTGTGAATTTGGGTGAGAAATTAACTTGGAAGTATTGAAGGTTATTTGAGTTTTGCCTTGGTTTTTCTCTGCTTTGTGTCACAATGAAACAAAAAGGAATGAAGAAGAGAAGAGAGAAGCAAGGAGAGTGAGGGAAAGAGAGATGTGGGAGTAAGAGAGAAAAAACTCAATAAAAAAAAGCAAAAATAATTGAAGGGGGATGAGAAGTGAGTCACGGGTGAAGGAGAAGAAAATAATGGAGGAGACATGGTTGGTGAAGAGTAGTCTTCATTGGAGACTTTGGTGCACAAAATGCCAAATAATATTTTTGTAATTAAATAAAAGTTTAAGGCCATTTTGGTAAATATTCTAATAGGTATAGAAAAATTTTAGAAAATTTACAACTGAGTGGAAATAAAAAATGTGAAATAAATTTTAGATGAAACAAAATTTTAATTAACACACTAATAATAATTTAATTATAATGATTCTCGTTGAAAAAATAACAGGTGTCATAAATTTAAACAAGTTTTTCAAATTAAAAAGATATATTTGTAGTTTCTTAAAACAGATAAATAAATTAAAAATAACAAAAATTAAAAAGTATAGTTATGTAATTAATCAAAAAAAAAAATAAAACTACTCAATTGTTGTTTATTTGAAGACCAATCCAAAATTTAGGCTCCGTTTGTTTTTGTTCTTTAAATTTTTAGAAATACTTTTACATGTTTTTAAAAACAAAAAATTTAAAAACATTCTCAAAATAATTCTTATAAAATTTTTATTTACTAAAATAAAAATATTTTAATTTATTTTAAAAATAATTTCAAACAACTCCTTTAGGATTGTGTAAGGGGAAATCTCAAGACTCCACAAAGACCCCAAGAACTAATGCCAGATAATACGGCAGGCGCCGTGTGGGCCCGAGCTTCTAATCAAACGGTGGATATTGAATCCGAGTGAGTGGATGACTACTACCACAAACCTCAATCAACCCAATCGAGAAAGACGATACAAATAGGTGCTGTGCTTTGTGGAGGTCGAGGAGGAGAAGAAACCCTCTCATGCCTCTTTCCTGACCTGATGATTGTTCTATGGATTCACAGCCTCAGCCTTGTGGTGCGTTACCCAACTCTAATCATCTTCTCTTTTCTTTCGATTTTTCCTGTATTTTTTCAATTTTTTATTAGGCTATCCATGATTCTATTTCTGTGGATTTCTTTTGTCGGAATAACGGCCGAATTCAGGATTTTTGGGTATTGGAACGAGGTTGTGCTTCGTTTTCAATAGGAATTAGTATTCTTTCTCTTGGTGAATTTCTTCGTTTTTCTGAGTTAGGTTTTAAGGAATTTTGGGGTTTTGGTGACTTCGATATCGAGACGTTAAGGGTTGAATAAATTTGGCTGCTTTAGGACGAGAATTTTAGGGTTGGAATCTGTATGTTCCTAATTATGGGAGGAAACTTGACTTATTCGATCATAAGTTTTTTTTCCTTAATATGATAGAGAGATTGAATTAATTTAAAAGACAGCTTGATTCTTTAATTTAGCTGATTTTAGTTCGTTTTGTTTCATAAAGAATATCGAAAAGAAAAGAAATTAGAACTCTTTCTTTTGTCGGTTTAGACGTTTTGTCACTTCTCAAACTGTTATTTTAGTAAATTTATCGAATATGGCCGTATAAGCTGGTGTTTCAGCTAGATTTTCCCACTATTGATTCTTTCATAGGCTAAAGGATTTACGTGGAATCGGCTAGGAATTGCATCTTAGAGCCAACCCTCCGTAGAAGATGTTTATTGATTGCTGTTCTATTCACGTTCAATTATTCGTTAACCAGTTGATTTTAGTCCACTTTTTAAACAATTGGCAGAGAAAGAATTTTGACAAAAAAATCTAGTGCAACATTTGAGGGCAAGTTGCCCTTGTTATGCTGTGTTAGACAATCTGCCTTTTGCTACAGTGTCGAAGATTGTGAACACATACCAACTGCAATTTTCATGTTTGGATTATGCCAATGATATAAGCCGTGCTTTTCTACTCCAGTTGTTAAACTTATTAAGTTACTTGAATTTTGTTTTTGATTACCCAGTTTTCTAATGAATCACAAAACTTCCTTGCTTTGAACTTGAAACATGTTGTAACTTGTTGCAGGTAGTACTCCTCCCCCGAAACCTTGGGAGCGGGCAGGTGGCTCATCTGGCCCTGCACCATTCAAACCCCCGTCAGGTGGAAGCACAAGTGATGTAGTTGAGGCTTCGGGAGCTGCAAAACCTGGAGAAATCGTATCAACTTCTGATAGGAATACCACTGTCAACAGAAATACTCTTAGTAGGCCTGTTCCTATAAGGCCTTGGGAGCAGAACTATGGGACTACCAACAACTATGGAGGTATTTTTCATCCTTTTGTGGCAATACTATCTTTGGGCCCTTTCTTTCTTTTTTTTTTTTGTTTCTTAATTATCGTTTTCAACAGTTACAGGTTATAATTCAACGTTGAACTATAATTCTGGCTACGGTTCTGGCATGTATGGTTCGTATGGTGGAGGAATGTATGGTGGAGGGTTGTATGGAAACAGCATGTACAGAGGAGGGTATGGGGGACAATATGGATCATCTGGATTATATGGAGGCGGAATGTACAATGGTGGGTTTGGAGGTTCAATGGGAGGCTATGGGATGGGCATGGGCGGTCCTTATGGTGGTCAAGATCCAAATGATCCGTTTGGAGCTCCTCCATCCCCACCAGGATTTTGGATTTCAGTACTTAGAGTGGTATGTGTTCAAAGAATTAAAAGTAATAATCGACGCCAAGTATGAAATGGTGTTGTCCTACCTTTGAGCTTTTAAGAATGGAAAGAGCATGTTTCAGCAACACACAATCTGTGCCGTGAAATGAATTTTTCCTATGATGTTGTCTGATCAAAATTTTAATTGAAGTTAAGAAAATATTTTCTTTTGAGCACATATAAATCTAACCTTTGATTTTTTTTTTTTCACTCATGCCTCTTTTTTTTTTATTTGTTATACCAGATGCAGGGTGTAGTAAACTTTTTTGGTCGCATATCAATACTCATTGACCAAAACACGCAAGCGTTTCATATGTTCATGACTGCACTTCTCCAGGTATGGTTATAACGTTCTCGTCTCTTTTCCATAAATAATGAACTTTAAGATCAGCTTCTGGAGCTCTCTCCCTCTTGCCTCCATAGACCATCTTTCCCATCGTACTAGGTGTTTGCGTCCTGGTCAAATTTGCGTCCTGGTCAAACAGCAATTCATCTTGCCAATAGGTCTAGAAATTTGTGGTGTTGGGATTTTTTAGTTATTGTTTTGCCACTTTGTAATTAGGTCAAAAGCTTTTAACTGAATAAATAGAGATACAGGCTCTCCTTGGTCCTATTAAAAAGTGTTCACGGGTGTGTCGTAATAGATGCAAAAACTTTCCCTGACTTGACTTCCAGATTATGATTGCCCTAGTGAATAACTAAAGATTGTAGATATATGGTAGATGGAAAGAAAAATTTGAATTAAAAAAAAACCCAAAAAAAAAAAACAGAAATAACTTAACTATGGGTGGATCTCTCTCTTTGTACGTGTGGTCTCGAAAGAGGACTCGATAATTATTTGTCTGCCCGAAAGTATATTTGATTGGTTTATGGTCTTATTCTGTTGCAGCTTTTCGATCGCTCTGGTCTATTATATGGAGAACTTGCTAGATTTGTGTTGAGGCTTCTAGGGATCAAAACGAAGCCAAAGAAGGTTCACCGGCTGGGTCCTGATGGACTCCCACTGCCTGGACCCCAAAACCAGAACTGCATAGAGGGACCTAAGGCTGCTGCTTCTACTGCTGGTTCTTGGGACAATGTTTGGGGAAATGATGCTCCCAATTAATTGACGGTAATCGACTGGAAATGACACTATCACTTATAGCCTGTAATGACCCGAAAAATTCAAAAATTAATAACTATGAGTGATTAAGGATTTTCCTTCATTACTCAGCTAAGAGCATAAAAAAATGCAAACTTAGCGTTTATTAACACGTAAATTTGAAGGTCTTAATAGCCGTACCTTAGAAATAAATAATGTTGTGAATGCATAAATTTATGTGCTTTATTCATGAAACATGTAACAATGTAATATTATGATAGTACATTAAAATAATTAAAAATAATTATTTAATTTGCTAAACCAAGAGTTTATGATTTATCGATTTCATGTATGAGCCAAAGGAGTGAGTTTTATAAGAATCTCAATTACAATGTTTAAATTGGAATTAATTGACAAAAAGCAGAATTTCCAACTTACTATGACTATGTGGAAATTCTTATATGTTATCAGTTAAGTAAAAGAAACCTATATCAATAATGATCATAAGCTCAGTACCATAAATTGAGACTTGGTGAGCATAAGGTTTAAATAAGCACGTTTGACCCGATTTTTCTACAAGGCCACAAGACACGACAAGAATGCACAATGTTTTATACACTTACAGTTAGTGGCTTACAAGTGTAGATAACTGCGTAAAATTTATCATAGTAATATTAATTATTACTATTATTATAAGAACGCAAATGGAATTCACAAAGATTACTTAGGCCTCTAAGACAAATGGAAAAGCATAAACGGACAAATGTTAACCCATAAGATGATTAAGGAAAGTTTATAAACATTCATAATTTGGATGTGCACCTATAAACGAATTTTGTTGAAAATAGTTCGGTTTAAATTCGAAAAGCATGAAATTGTGCTAAGTTTGGAATTTAAATTAAATTGATTCTAGATAGTCAATTTAATTTACAAAATTTTTATAAAATTACAACTATTGTTTTTATAATGAAATTTGAAGTTTATAATATGAAAATTTTTAATAAAAATATAAATATGTTTTAAATTACATTTTAAAGTTTTTAAAAGTTAAAAAATGATAATAATACTTATATTGGGTAAAGTTTTAAAATACATGATATCTTTTTTAGAATACATACTTACATATACATATACCCATGTATAAATATAGACACAGTTGTGAAAATAGTTAATCATTGGTTTCGAGGACAAATGTATCAAAGTTTACTGTTTCTAAATTAAATCACAAAATCCATACAGTATGGATAAATTTATGAAAATGATTTCTATGTCAAAATGAATATTTCAGCAACACAATAATACAACAAGAGAATTAAAAATTTATGTGATTATCTTCAAAGTGCAAATAAGTTACAGTTT